>PVKH010038601.1:0-11291 GCA_004027955.1 Chaetophractus vellerosus | reverse complement strand
CGGGCCGGAGCCGCCGTGGGCAGGGCAAGAAGCTGCCACGGACATGGCAAGAGCCGCCACGGGCAGGGCAGGTCGCCCGCGGATGGAGCGCAGCCAGCCACCCGTGAACTGAAAGCCGGCCGTGAACGGACACAGAGACCGCCCACAAGTGGGGAAAGCCGCGCCTGCACAGTGACCACTCTCGGCGCGTCGCCGCAGCGGGGGGAAGGGGAGATATGTAATAAAATAAATAAATCTTTAAAAAAAAAAAATTTAAAAACTTAAAGGCATAGTAAGTAAGGACACGAAGAGAAAAAGGGCAAAAGTCAGTGGACCAGTAGAGAAGTAGGCATAAGTGGAATTTGGAAAGGGAATAAAGTGCTTGAAGAACAGAATATATGAGCAAACAGAAAAACCAACTGTTTAAGGTTGGAAAACTGAATGATAAAGTGATTGAGGATCTTGTTAATAGGCAGAACATAAATTCATTTGGAAGGCTCTGAGAACAGCTTGCAAATCAGAAACCCTCACTTTCCTCTGAGCCCTTCCAGTATCCTGCCTGATAGGAGTGTCTTTGCATGCCTGAGGCCTTGGGCTAAGCCAGATCGTTTATGGCAACAATGTGATTTATGTTGGACCCTTGTTTTTGTATATTTGAGAATTTGGTCTACACTATATCAGTTTGACCTCTTATGGCTGGGGTTTGAGTAACTGAGATCAGATATGCAGGCACTACATGCCTTTGTGACTGGTTCCCAGTGAAACCCTGCACAGCAAGCTTCAGGTGAGCTTCCATGGTTGGGGACCCTTTGCCTGTATTGGCACACATTGTTGCTATGAGAACCACTGTCTGTGGTATTCCCCTGCAAAAGGACAACTGAAAGCTCATGTCTGCTTTTTCCTGTTTGCCCTATGCACCTTTTGCCTTTGCTGATTCAAATCTGTATCCTTTTAATGTTAAGCAAACAAACAAACAAAAACTGTCAGTATAACAGCTTTTGTCCTGTGAGTTCTTCTACTAGTCATCACACCTTAGGGTAGTCTTGGGGATCCCTGAAGCAGGGATGGATTCAGAGCATCATTGACAGAGAGAAGAAGAAAAGTATAGGTGTGATGAAGGGAAGTCTATGGACTGGTGGGAAAATAAGGGAGTTGCAGTCTGTTGGGTTTTGTTTTTCTCTGGGAGGTATAGCATTCTGCTGAAATTGAATCAGAGAAGAATGGTGATGGTTAGGAGAAGGAGTTAAAGGTTTGAGGATAATATACAGGGATTGACACTCTACTATAGAAAGTGGAAGCATTAACTGATTAGGGAAAATCTGTAACATTTGGGGAATGTTGAGAACTTATTTGAGATTGGGGATCATGAATTTATAATGACTGTCATCTGCAAAGCTGAAGGCTTTTCTCTAAGTGTGTGTGTTCACTCAGTTTCAACCAAGAAGGTGTGAAAGGACAATGGCATTGGAATGATACATTAATAATATGAAAATTATTCATTTCATCTACACTGAATATGGAATACAGGAGGAGGCTGATAATAAAGGAAAGGGCAAAGAGTCAAAGGATTTAGGTATCATAAAATAACTATAAACTGGGTAAAGCTGAGGCAGGAGGTGGAAGAAAGTGAGTTAGGATGAGAGCAATCTTATATTCCATGGTTTTTCAATCAATTTCTCTACCTATAGCTAATTGGATTGTTCCTAATGTGTATATTAAATTATTCAATGAATATTGATATCCATGCTTCCTTATTAACATGTCCAGGTGCTTCCATAGGAGGAAGGGCAAGAATTGAAAATGCTTGGATATTAGTGCATGCATGAACAATTTTAATTCATATTCCCAATTTCCCTGCAAGGTGGCTGTACCATTTTACAGTCCCCAAGACAGTACATTAGGACTATCTTTCCCTCACACCTTCATTCACATTTGATTTTGTCAAATAATTTATTTTTTCAATGACTATAATGACCAAAAATTGGTATCTTTATAACAATTACATTTTCCCAATTTCTAGTCTATTAAATATAAATAGCTTTTGTGTTTCTTTTTTTATGTATTCTCTCAGGTTTGTCTCTGATTTTTTTCTTTGTTTTTCATGCATATTTGTCATATAATGTGTTTCATTTTGATGTACTCAAATTTATTAATATTTTCCCTCATGGATTTTGAGTTCTGTGTTTTATTCAATAAAGGGTTCTCATCCCAAGTTCCCTAAAATATGTTTTCTAGTTTTACTCTAAAAATTTTATTGTTTTACTTTTATGCTTATCTTACTAATAAATATGTAATTTTTTTATTAAGATGAGGTGAGGATGTAACTTATTTTTTAAAAAAATGGGTAGTTTCCCAATTTCCTTTATCTATGGATTTTTTAAATGGAATCTTTATCACATTGCAAATTTGTGTATATAATAGATTCACATATCTGTTCCAATCATTTATTTGTGAATAGCTTTATAATGTCTTCTGACAAGCAGACACGAAAGAACACAAGAATGAACACAGCAAGAACCAGCGGAAAGGGGGGGATATGTAATAAATTTTAAAAAAATAAATCTTAAAAAAAAAACTCTTTGTCCTCTACTCCCATTTCTCTTTCATGTACATTTTAAAATCAGTGAATAAAATTCCTTAAGAATATTAATAGGAAGTTATGGAATTGCATTGGATCCATTGATTAAATAAGGGACAACTTACTTTTTTTTTAACAATATGTTTTTTACAATGTCTTCTTTTTCAATGATCTGGTCTGTCTGCTTAGTTAATGTATACTTCAGTAGATATATATATATATATATACACATATATAATTTTCTCTACAGAAAGATTACATTTTTTTAATCTTTAGGGTATTTTTTTCCTTCTCCAGAAAGGCATTGGTCATTTATTACTAAATTAATTTCCAGATGCTTACTTGTTTTGTGTCTGTATTTCAAACTTGAAATATTATTGGTTCTCAACTACAATGTCAAATTCAACTATTTCACATAACAATTTATCAGGTAAATATTATGGATTATCTATAACTAGATATACTTTAAAAATATTTATGGGTTGCTTTACCTCTCTAATTTTTATACCTATTTTATTTTTGGTCTTCCAGCTTGACCAGGAACTTGAGCTTAAAATGATAAATAATATTCAATTAAAACACTATAATTTCCTTCTTTTAAGTATTCCTCAGTGATTTTAGTCTATAAAATAATATTCTCTTTGTATATAAGATCAACTCTGAATTTATTCATTCACTTTAAAAAATATTTCCAGGGATTTGGTGCCAGAAGGGTAAGTGCAGAGCATGCTTCATTTACTATCTTGAAAAGAAAATCAAAAGCTCATATTAAATTTCTAATTAGATTATGCACACTAAGCATAGAGGATTAGTGCCACCAAACAAGCACTCTCTGGGCATAAGAAACCTTTCTTAATGAGATTTGAAATGCTAGTAATTTTCTGAGCCCCCATAGGTTCACAATGCATTGGCATTATCCTTAAAATCTTAGATATCTAGAACTACACATTAAATAATTCAATATGCCAATCAGTAACATATCTATTAAGATTTTCTCCCAGCTTCATTTGACTTTTAGATCTTGCATGCTAGAAGCACATTGAGACCTGTTTGAATTAATTAAGTGTTCTGTGGTAGGTTAAATTATATACCCCAGAAAAACTTCTTCCTAACCTTAATTTATTCCTGTGTATGTGAACCCATTGTAAATTGGAGCTTCTGAAGATGTTACTTTGATTTAAGGTAGGCACAAATGAATCAGGATGGGTCTTAATGCTATTACAGATATAGAGATGGTCACAGAGAGAAGAAGCTGTAAGTCAAGGGAACCCAGAAGAGAATGAGAGGATGTTGCCATGTCCTGTCTTACGCTGTCTGCTCCCACACCTAAACCTAAACCAAAACCTTTGGATGCCAGCTTCTCTCTTTTCACCCAGCACTCTCCAGGCATGAGGACCATAGGGAACCCAATGTGAGCTCTGAGTTCTTAGAATTTCCCTTTCTTGCTTCAACAATGTTGGCTTTGAATGGGATAGAATAGTTTTATTTTTTTATTTTTAAAAAATCCGAGGACCGAAGGATCACTGACAGCCAACCAGCACACCACAGTGTATTAGTCAGGTTTCTCTAGGGAAACAGAAACAACAGGAGATATCTGTAAATACTATGAGATTTTATGAACTTGTTTCATGCCACCATGGGGATGCACAAGTCCAAATTCCATAGGGCAAGATGCAAGCAAGGAGCTCCAATGAGGTCCTTTGATGAAAACCCCAGGAGACTTTGGCTGTCTGAAGTAGAGATAGGAATTCTCTCTCTGAATGCTAAAATTACTTCTCCTTTTAAGACCTTCAACTGAATGAGAAGTCACTCACTGCTGATGGCAATCTCTTCAGTTGATTGTAAATGTAACCAGCCATCTATGCAATCAGCTCACTGATTATTAAAATCCATGAAATGCCCTTGTATTACAATTAGCCCAGTGTTTGTTTGACCAAGCAACTGGGCACCATTACCTGGCTGAGTTGACACATTAGCCTAACTATCACAGTCCACCCCTTGTCAACATGGCAGCCATACACATCACCTTAAACAATACTTAGTATCTAAGAACAATTATTTATATAGATATAGATATATAGATATAGATATATTTCTGCTTAAAAATACTCAACTGTCCTGTGTCCAATTGGAAATGTAATAAATCTCTTCAGAATAGGGTGTAAGTCCTTGGGTGATATTCACTCTTAAACTTGACATACTTAAATACTATAACATGAGACTAATACAACTTATGTCATATGATAAGGGGAAAGAATAGGGAAGAAAACAAAGATAGTCATCTTAGGTACATATACAAAGATACTTATAACAAAACAATGAAGAAATATCTATGACCACTACAGTCCTTGTTTCTGTAACTTGTCACATGTGCAAAGTTCATATTTATCAATACCTTCTTCCATGTTCCCTTTACTGTTAGCAACTTAGTTGGCTGGGGTTCTTTACCTGGTAGAGTGACCCAAACTTTCACTCCTGAAGATTCTGGGCCATTGTTTGTTCTGTCTGTATTGGGTTGTTGCAAATTTCCATTGACTTTAATCAATGGATTAATGGGCATGGTAGTACTAAGAGATGCCCTCAGGGATCTACTGTATTCCAGGCAAACTCTTTCTTACCTCCTCCATTGTGTAGGTGCAATCCTATTTCCCCTTGATAGTCAGGAACAATCACCCCAGCCAGTACAGTAATTCCCTTATTTGTCTGTTGATTCAGAGGCATGAGGAGCCCAAAGTGAGAAAGTGGCAGTCTGAACTTCCAGTTCAATGGAATCATTGTTGTGTTCCCTGGTGGAAGCAATCCTCCTTTTGGAGCAAAGACCTGTAGACCAGCCGATCTTAAGTTTTCAGGGTCAGGAAGCAAAATTTTCCTAGTGGATAATATGGGGTAATAGTGAGTGATACCACTCCCATATCATCCCTTAAGTCACCTTTGGTGAATCCTAGCTATAGAAGAAACAGCACCATAAAATGGATGTTTATTTATTGCATACACAGCCTCCTGCAGGACATTGCCCCAGCCCAGTAAGGTATTCCCACCTAGCTGGCACCATTTTTGAGTCTTCAAAAGGCCATTCCACAATTCTATCAATCCAGCTGCCTCAGGATGGTGGGGAACATGGTAAGACCAGTGAATTCCATGAACATGTGCAGATTCCTGTACATCATTTGATGTGGAGTGGGTTCCTTGACCAGAAGCAATGCTGTGTGGACTACCATGGTGGTAGACAAGACATTCAGTAAGTCCATGGATGATAGTTTTGGAAGAAGCATTGCATTCAGGGAAGGCAAACCCATATCTGGAGTATATGTCTATTTCAGTTCAAACAAATCACTGCCCTTTACATGATGGAAGTGTTTCAATGTAATCAATCTGCCACCATGTAGGTGGCTGATCACCTTAGGGAATGGTGCCACATTAGGGGCTGAGTGTGTCTCTGCTGCTGGCAGATTGGGCACTGAGCAGTACCTGTAGCCAACTCAGTCTTGGGTTCGCCTTCCTTGAATGCAATGCTTCTTCCAAAACTTCCAGCCTCAATAATGGTGCCAACTAGGTGGCAATACCTTGCAGGGCTGGGGCAATGTTCTCTACAAAAGATATCATGCTAAAGAGCATGACTTGGTAGTGGTAGTCAATAAAATGAGATGAAAATTCTTAAGTACTTTCTCATTTTTTCCAAGAGCTGGTTCTGTTTCCCTAGAAGTTTGATCATTCCCAGAATATTTTTCCTTTTGCTAGGACTCTTGCTTTCTCTGATACTACTTTAGACATGCCTATTTATTGCAGTCTAAGTGTTTTTATATATTTTTTTCATTTTCACTCCTCTTACATTCCATCTGCTCAGCACAGATTTGACTCTTCCCAAGGTTCCTATCTTTTCTCCTTTTTGTTTTTTTAAATGCAATGACAGTTAAATGGAGCTGTCACTGTCCTGACTTAAGGTAAAGTAATAACTTCTTTTTCACAAAACTGGAATTTAAAGAAAATGCCTATTTGGTGCTTTTTTGTTTGGTTCTGTTTTGTTTTGTTTGCTATCCCCAAAATATTGCTAAAGATGAGGGGTCAGATTTTCAAATGTGTGTGAGTATACTTGTTAAAATTCTCAAATGGTGATTTTCATTCTGTGCACATAGCAATGCTATTACATTTACTCCCGTTAGGAAATAACTCTTTGACTTAGTTCCACATGTCAAAATGAGACTGTGAATTCTGAAATTTGTTTTGCTCTTAAATTACTTTAAAAATAACTAAAGATTAATTTAGGAAAAACTTATATACACTTTTGGTTTGGTTTGGTTTGTTTACTGCTGCCTGGCATACAAGGTATTCAAACTTTTAGTAACTTCCTGTGAGCATTGAAGCCATTGTAAATGCTTATAGATGTATGCTAGGTTGACTAATATGGTTATGAGATATTCCTGGAATTAAATTCACCTTCCACGTTAGAGTTAAAATTACATGCACTACATTGCTTTGTGCCTATGTTCCTGCTGTTTATGTGGCCTAAAATTTCTTTCCTTCTGTTCTGACCATCTATCTTCCATATGTCATTTATTTACCAGCTGATTGATTCTCTCCTCTTAGAAGACTTCACTTAACTGTAGAATTAGATGAATGCCTCTGAATTATGTCTTTCCTATTTCCCAGAACTTCCTTTCTTTTTTTAAATTTTAAATTTTTAAAAATTTTTATAGAAGCTTTAATTACATAAATGTTACATAAAAAATATAGGGGATTCCCACATTCCCCACACCCTCCCCCTCCCACACTTTCCCACATTCACAAGAGCCTTCATTAGTGTGGTACCTTTGTTACAACTGTTGAACACCTATTGAGACATTGCTACTAACCACGGACTATAATTTACATTATATTTCACTCTGTCCCACACAATTTTGTAAGTTATGACAAAATATATAGTGGCCTGTATCTGTCATTACAAATCCAATGTCCCCAAATGCCCCCATATTACACTTATTCTTTCCTCTCCCTCCCCTCAGAACCTCTAGTGGCCACTGCCTTTATATTAATGATAAAAGTTCTTTTATTGCTAGAATAATAATAAGTCTTTAATAGAATAATAATAAGTCTACTTTAGTTCATTGTTCATTCCCCACTCTTGAGATTTGGATGGTTATGCCCACTCTGTTTCTAACTGAGAGTGGACTTAGATCCCATGGGGCGGATGGATAGAACGTTCTTGCTTGCAGTTGCAGACACTCTCTATTCCTTGGGATGGGCATTATCCATCATCATCTCCTTGTTAGTTGTCCTGGATGAGTCCAATGAACTGGAGAGTAGGTGTTGCAATTCTGCTGAGATTCAGGGCTCAACTGGCAGGTGAACGGACCAAAGATTTAAGTCTCTGGGATATATGTTTAATAAGTATAATGCTAATTTTAGGTTCAAATAAAAGGGGCAGAAGAGTCATGTGTAGGGAAACTATAAATGGGTCTATCTATGTTACATTGGGGAGCATAAATCCCAAAGTCAGGCCCACTGACAAGGCTAGCAATTCCTTTCTTACCTTATCACACAGTATTGTGAAAACTGTTACCCCCATCTGCTTAACTAAGCCATATACCATGTGAAGAAAACAGTTTTGTGAATGTTAATTATGTTAGCGTTTCAAAGGAAAAAGCACAATATAAAGTAATGCCATTGTTTTACATTTTCTAAAGTTTATTTTAAGAAAAATAAGTGAAAAGACATCTAACTAATTTATTATGAATCAAAGTAAAACATTGAAATTCTAATATTTCTCCTCTTAAAATATAGATTCCCCAAAATAGCTTAGGGAAGAAACTAAGCTCATGGTACAAAAACAAAAACAAAAACAAAAACAAAAATGTTCCAGGAATCTAAATCACAGAGTAACTGAAAATGTCTCTCTACAGAGATCAACGGAAATTCGGTTTTGACCTGTTTTAAGGTACGTTATTTTTTTCAATCCTTTGCTAAACATTTTAGAATTTGCTTTTCTTATTTCTCCTCATAACTGCAGCAGTGTGGAATGCACATTTGCAGAACTGCTGAGAACAGCACAGCAGCTCTGCCAGATGAATAATTTGGGGGAGAGAAGAGCAGCTCATTAGAGCAGGACTTGCTCTTTAGGAAGCTAGCTTCCAGTTCAACAGAGCAAAATCAGGCCAGCAGACATTAGCTTTGTATTAAGTGGTAAGTGGTAAAGTGCACAACCAATTTTAGATAGTGGAATAAATGAAAAGGACAAAGGTTGAGTTGACATAATTTGGAGAGATACAGATTTTCCTTTGGCATCACAAGAAGGGGAAATGTGCCATATCTTAGTTAATTTTTAACATCTAAAGCAGCAAAAGTGGGGTTACTCTTGGTTGGCTTTCTTCAGATTCAATATTACTAAAATAGTGCAAGTGCTTTCTTCTGACCTTCATTTGCTCAGGCTCTACAAGGTTTAGCATCCTGAAATTTAGAATATTTAAAGACAAAAAGATTATAGAATTCATTCATATGATTTGAAGTCATGGCAATAAAATTTTATATGCTTTATATATTACTGAATGGCTCTGGTTTCTGGGCTTCTAGGTTCCTGGATTATGTCGCATAAAAGAATTTAAGGGGACACGCCATAGGGTAGGCAAGGGAGTAAAGAGTTTATTAAGAAACAGGAAAACGAGAAAAGTACACGGCCTATGCCTAGGCATGAGCTGTGGGAATACTGCAGGGTGAGTTGTGCAAGTGGGGCCCTAGGTCAGTGCTTTTAAAAGTCTGTTTGCTGTTCTGATTGGGTGCCCCACCTGTCATTTCTCAGGGAGCCAATGGTGAGGACTTTTTAGGATATCCGGGACTTTCCCTCTCGTTCCAAATGAGATTTTCATGGCTAGGGTCTCTTAAGATCCCTCCGGAGGTATCTGGGAAGGGTCTCATGGCCATGTGGTCTGTCAGCCATGTTGTCTGCCGGGGCTTCAGTTTTGACACAAGTCTTCCCTTTCCCTATACTAACCTGCCTCAACTCCCCCCTCGGAGGGTTTACACCTTTATTTTTAAGGATGTGCTGAAGGGCGATGGTCATTCTCTAGCTATTTCCTGCTGGTGGAGTTCGCCCTACCTGACAGGGTATAAAACCCTCTGGCTATTTTGTTGCAGTTGAGGGAAGATGGGTCCGGCACCCTGGTTGGAATTGGATGAAATCCCCACATGACTTTTTAGGCATTAATTCTGTAAGAAATAAACTTAACTAGAATTTTGAAGATACAGGTCCTACTAAAATGATAAAGAAGATAGTGATAATCAGACCAAAAAAGGGGTCCAGCCATGGCATACTGGACCTTGAGAGTGTGGAAGGCCAGGTGCTTTCAGAGGCTGCATCCTCCAAAAGTTGATGGGAAACAGCATCCTTCCTTGGGTTCTTTCATGCTTTGGTTAATTCTAGGGAGAGATTGTGATAGACCTGCTTGATTTGGGTATAAACTGCCAATTCCAGTTCCCACAGCCATGGTTATGCTTAGGACAGGTAGAAGAGGTATGGAGAGAGGCATTGCTCTAGACATAAACTGACAAAGATAGTAGAGGTAACAACAAGATAATCATATGGCAGCAAAATAAAGACAGTACTTAAGAGAGCCATTCCTTTACCTTATAGGCATGTTCATTAACTACTATGAAAATGAATTAAATTTGCCAGCACTCTTAACATGTTCAATATGCCTCTGAATATGGTCTAAAATATAAAAGATATCATCTTAATCATCAGGCATATAGGTATAGCACTTAATAGTAGTTAATGCACAAGTTCCTCTTTGAGCTGCAGTTAATAGATCTAAGCTCCAGGTTTGCAATACCATACATGTCTTTCCATGGGAGCAGGCCATAATGCCAATGGTGTTTAAGTTCTACTCACATCACTCAGGTAATCATTGCTCCACTTGATATGTTGTTCACAGAGCCAGCATGCTACAGCACAGTTGACCCTAGAGAGAGACTAGGAAGGTAAGGTCCCAGTGTTTCACTGGCCTGGTACATAGCACCCTTCTGCAATATGAAACAGAGCCAGTCTGGAGACAGTGTCCATTGTACGTGTAGATATATCAAGCCATTGCTGGCTGCTTTAGGAGTCTGAAACGGCAATGTACTCTCCACCCACTTCAGGAGCATGTTCAAAGATGTAGCAGATACCTTTATTGTTTTAGGGGTCAGTGACCAACCCAGCCAATAACTCAAATGGAGATGCACCATGCAGGGTATTTGGGCCTGGTTTGAATGCACAAGAGAGTTTGACAATACTGAAGTCTATCTCTTTTAATCTTTATACACTTTCTAAATACTTCCAGTGCAAAGTATAACATGTCAAATGAACTTAACTATTTTAGTACTTTGTTTTTTACTTCTACACCTTACCATGATGATGTTAATTAACAGATATTTTTACTTTAGCAGTACAGGAATAACTACTTTCCATTATTTTATGAAAAGCTAAGATTCCCAATGGTTATTTTTTCTTTCCACCACTTTAATATGTAGATTGAGGTGGTCTCTGACAATTTTCCCTGCTATGAAGTTACTTTTTATTATTAATATCAATTTCGTTTTCTAACTAATAATGGCTTCCTGGAATTAGCCATTTGGATGCTTCAGTTTAGAAGATGCTTTTAAGAACTTCTTATAATTAACCATAGGCACATAGACTGGTTACTTTTGTTGTGCCCGATTTCAGATCCCCAGACGCACGGATGAGACCACATCGACAATGCAATAG
>PVKH010038600.1:0-11281 GCA_004027955.1 Chaetophractus vellerosus | reverse complement strand
AAGTATGCCCCAAAGATTAATTTAGTACTCTACTTTGTTGGTGCAGTGTATGAGCCACGTGACCAATTTGGCTGAGTAAAATACAGGCAGATGCTTTCTAACTAATGTAACAACCAACGTTTGTACAAACCCTGATTTATATTATTGCATATGATTTTGCCAACAACTCTGTGAAGTAATAGGGGAGTTATAATGATGATTATTTCCCTGTTAGGGATGAGGAAAGATGGTCTAAAAGTGGTTAAATAACTTGATTAAGATTACACATATTGGCAGAAACAGGATTAATTTGTGAAGTTATTTGAAATGATGATGTGATAAGTAATAAAGTGTTAAATATAAAATAGAAAAGTATGAGATTAAAATATTTACTAAAACTTTTCAAAATGAAAACAAGAGAAACATTCATTTTCTTCTCCCCAGCATTTGTTTTAGTAAACATTGGTGGTATACCTGGCATGGTGATTTTCTGGTTGACATGGGGTGAGGGCTGAGCCATCTCCAAACTATACTTCTTTCTTTCTTTTTCAATATTATCCTTAAGGAAACTACCTGAAAGAACAATGTAATTAAGAAAAAACAAATGGTCATGTAGAAACAGGAAAGATTCTAAATGAGGCATTATAACAGGAGCTAGAGACTGGGAGCAAGCAACATATTTTACTAAGACCAGGAAAATAACCTCTTCCCCAGTCAAACCTGCAGTCCAGGGGAGGGAAAGAAGGATTCTGGGAGGAAACCAGTCACATACAGCATACAACAGCTAGGTCATATTGAGGGATGCCATCACTTAAGCAACCTCTCCTTCAGAATGCTACGAATACTGCTAGTAGGAGTCAAGACACTGGTTTAGATCATCGTGAGAATGTATGTACAAGAAAATGAATGTACAAAAATCACAAAACTTTTCTGAGTGGTTTTATTATATTTCATAATAATGATTTTTAATAATATTTAATAAAACCAGATTTTTAAGACTCCTCAAAGGAATGCTTTCTATGCAGAGAGCATAGTATCTATAAATAAAAGAGGAGGTAAAGATTGGAGTGGATGTTAATAAGGGAAGACAACTCATGGCCAGCATAATGGGAAAAGAGGAAAAAATGGCATTCAATAAAGAAAGCTGTCTATAGAGAAAAGCCTGAGAAAAGTGTAAAAGTTACACTTACCATGTAAAGTGTAAAAGTTTCTTGCCAAAAAGGGTGGCTAAATCTCTAGCAAGGCAATTTAATTTGTTTTTGTTTTTTTTTTTTTCCACTAGCAGAATTGAATTTTGGCAGCTTTTAAGCAAGTTTGGCTATCAGGGAATGTTGTTTTGTGATAAATGGAAGAGGTAGCTAATACTGTGATTTTTTTGTGATGCTTTCAAAAACAATTTGGATTTTGGATGATACAAATCCAAGGTTTAGAGATGATCAAATTATTAGTCCTAGCTCCATTTTCCCTCTCCTTGTCTTCTTTTGCTCCCACAGTTATATCTACCTATACCTACTTCAAGAGCCATTTCAGCTCCTGAGCCAGGTCTGAGCTAGACCAAGTGTCTCATCAGCCCCAACTCACTGGAATGATATAGTCCTCTGGCTGAGGTGTAGGGTGCCAAATAAGGGCACTAGAGTATAGCATAGACTTAAATCTATGCCACTCCTATTTCTCCCTAATGTTTTCCCAGTCTATAGAACTGGGCTTCTCCTTTGATTTTCTTTCCTAATCGAGACTAGCACGTATCTCAAACCCCCATCCAACTTGGAGAAGGTGTAAACTTTATTTTGAAAAATTTTCACTAGTCCTGGTTCTGACTAGATCCTAGTTCACTGGTTAGGGTTCTGCTATAATGAGTATTCCCTAACTACTAAGTTTCTTCATATATTACCACTCTCTAGGCTTAGTGGATTACTATATCTTTTCTCCAGCTAAGCCATGTCTGAACTTCATGTGCCTTTGGACAGTAAACAGGGGTCTACCTTGTCGGGGTCAGCCTCTGTGTGTAATTTTGTTTCCTTAGTCCCTGCCATACTTAGGCATGCGTGGTCTCAACTTCATCCTTTTCCTCACCAACCAGCACTGCTAAATTCTTGGCATGTCTTCATCCCCTCACTTGCTCCTATTATGGTATTGATGACTGACTGACTTTAAGGAACAAAATCACAAGGTCAACAGAAGTTTAAAAATTGGTGGGAGAGGATAACTTAGTTAGAACTGACATTTCCATTTAATTCTCACTTTACTTTTCCTCTGATTAGTATTTCTCTTAGTTTCCCAGCTGCTAAAGCAAATACTATACAATGGGTTGGTGTAAACAATGAGAATTTATTGGCTTATGGTTTTAAAGCTAGGAGAAGTCCAAAATTGAGGTGTCAGCAAGGAGATGCTTTCTCCCAGAAGGCTGTTGTTCTGGGCCTGGTTGTTGATGAACCTCGGGTCCTTGGCTTTTCCATCATGTGGCAATGCACATGGCAGCATGTTCTTTCTCTTCCAGTTTCATTGACCTCCAGCATCTTCTCCTCCATATGGCTTTCTCTCTCTCTCTCTCTCTCTCTCTCTCTCTCTCTCTCTCTCTCCCCTCCCTCCCTCCCTCTCTCTGAATTTCATTCTGCTTATTAAGAACTCCAGTAATCCAGGTAAAAGCCATACCTGATTCAGTTGACCCAAACATTAACTAAAGTAACATCTTGAAAAGATCCTATTTACCATGGGTCCACATCCACCAGAATGCAGACCAAGAATAGTCCAAACTGGGGTACACAATTCAATGCTCCACAGTATTATGCCACTTTTCATTCTCCTTCTTTTTGCCTTTCTTGCTCAAGTTATTTAACCATTCTGAACTTCAGCTGGCTAACCTGTACAATGAGGCAGTAATACCTACATAATAAAAATTAAATGCAATGATATGATATCTGTAATGCACTTACCACAATGTCTAGCATAGAGTAAGCACTAAAAAAAAAATGGTTATTGGGGCCGGCTGTAGCTCAATTGGTAAGGTGCCGGTGTACCACATGGGAGGCCCCAGGTTCGGTTCCCGGGGCCTCCTTGAGCGGGCAGACCGCCTTGAGAAGGCAAGCCGCCATGGCAGGGCAAAGCCGCCGTGGGCAGGGCATGCCGCCATGAGCAGGGCAAGCCCCCACAGGCAGGACAAGCTGCCCGCAAGCAGGCAAGGCCGCTGCGCGGTGAGCTGACTCGGCAGGTCGCCGCAATGGGGGGGAGACAAGCAGACACAGAAGAACGCAAAAATGAACACAGCAAGAACAAGCAGAAAGGGGGGGGGGATATATAATTTTTTTTAAAAAAAGGTTATTGTTAGTTATTATTTTCTAATCCAACATAAGCAGTGATCAAATGTTGAAAATATCAGATACCAAGCTGTAGCAGTTTGGCATTGTTTATGAATTCCAAAAAAAAAATAGATATTGGATTATGTTTGTAAACCGGTCTGTTCCTCTGGGCATGATTAAATTATGATTAGGGCCTTGATTGGGCCACGTCAGTAGGACATTGAGTCCTCTTGGTAGGCTGGGACTCACAGAGGAAACCAAGCAGCAGAGAAGAGAGTTGGAGTTTTGAGCTGAAGCCTGGGAAGTAAACACATGGGAGAGAGCAGAGCAGCTGAGCTTGGAGAGAATTGAGCCCTGGGGAGAGAGACAAAGCCTAGAGAGCCTGCTATTCTACAGTTGACCTTGTGGAGAGAACAGAGCACCTGAGACAGTGAGAAATGAGCCCCAGGAGAAAGACAAGACTTATCCCAGCCTACAGCTGATACTGGAAGAAGCTGGGACCACAGAGCCTTAAGAGGAAAAGGAAGGCTGAACTTCGACAGCCATCTTGCTCCAACACATAGCAACAGACTTTGGTGAGGGAAGTAACTTATACTTTTTAGTCCGGGTAACTGTAAGCTTCTACCCCAAATAAATACCTTTTATAAAAGCCAGCAGATTTCTGGTATTTTGCATCAGCACCCTTTTGGCTGACTAATACACAAGCTATACCCTAACTTTAAAAGACTAAGATCCATGGAGCTGTGTTGGTGACCCTGAGGCAAAATATTATTTGAATTTACTCTGGACCTTATTTTTTCTTGATTTTACCAATTGTATTGGACATATATGGTGTATTGCCTGTAGAATCTGTTTACCCTTTCCTATTAGCACCCAGACTTCCTTTGCATGAATTTTCTCCTCCCCACTCTATTCAATGTCAGGGGCTCTGCCTTCCTGTAGGTATGGTATGAGATGAGGAAGGTATAATGGGCGACACATGGTCTAAACAATGCTAATTGGATGCTTGCTCCCTGGAATTTGAATCTTGAACAAAGCGACAGTGGCTATGACTCTGTTCCCAGCTCCTGGAACATTTTAGATTCTGCCCAGACCAGGTCATCCAGCCTTCTGTAAAGTCTGTAAGACTTCCAATTGCCTTTCACTAAATTCCTTTTTCTTTTTTTAAGTTATCGAAATATTATAATTTCCTAGGCTGCTCAGAGCAAATGCCATGAATAGGTCCAGTTAAACAATGGAAATTTATTCACTCACAGTTTTGAAGCTGAGAAAATGTCCAAATCAAGGCATTATCAAGGCAATGCTTTCTTCCGGAAGCCTGGCTGCTGGATATCCTTGGCTCCTCTGTCACATGGCAAGACACATGGCAGCTGTCTGCTGGTCTCTCCTTTCTCTTCCAGGTTTCATTGATTTTAGCTTCTTGCTTCTGTGGCTTTCCCTCTCTCTGTCTGAATTTCATTCTGTTATAATGGACTCCAGTAATAGAATTAAAACCCATCCTGATTGAAGTGGACCACACCTTAACTGAAATAACTTCAACAAAAGTTCTTACTTACAATAGGTTCACACCCACAGGAATGGATTAGATTTAAGAATACATTTTCTGGGTGCAAACAACCTCAAACCATCACACTAAAGTATATTTCTGTTGTTTGCATTTAAAGAATCATCCACACTAGGAAGTTTATTCCTGGCATTTTGGTTCAGCTCACCTCACAGCCTCTCCTGTGTATCCATTCTCTGTGTGGCCTGGCTCTGTATCCACAGAACACTTGAATTCAAAGCTGTAGTTCAACTCTGCTTCACTTCTTTGGCTTCACTCTACCATAATCTCTTCACTGTCACACTGTTAAGAGGCTCTCAGGCTTCAGGCTTGTGTTTTCCTAATCGACAAAACTGGCCACACCCTGCCAAAGCTTTGTATTTTAGTGCAGCTGTCTCCTGTCACCAGGCATCCCTACCTCGGCTTCTTGCTGAAACTCTGCCAGTTGCAGATCTAAACCTTTGACCTGTGACTTAATGCTTTGTATTTTGCCAGCCTGTGTGACCTAATCAAACTGAGAACAAACTTCAACCAATTGCCAATACTTGCTACTGCTTTCTAGAATGGTTACTTTGATATCTATTAGTAAATATTTGCCAATTTATCTTCATAATAAAAAAATCCAATGTAATCCTGTATCTCATCCCTTTTACACATATTACCCATGCTCTTCTGCTCCAGTGACTCATGTCAGTAAAAAGAAATCAACTTGTTTTCTTTACAACAAAATTAATTCTCCTTGCCAAAGTTACTATGGTTATTTGGATACTTGGTAACAGGGTAGCACTTGTTTTTGCAAGCTGCCTAATCAACTCAGTCCTGGATTTAAATATTAAAGAGAATTGAGTTATGGGATGTTTGGGCTACAAACCAAAGCTGCAGTCCTCAGCTTCCTCCTACACACCTTTAAACAGGACATCATTATCTCACTGGAAATCTAAGTTATTTCCTATCATCAGTGGTGTTGAACAGGCCACTCTACAGAGTCATGGTCAAGGTTGCCAAAAAAGAAAATAGAAGCTGGTTTTAGAATTCATTTCTAGATGCTAATACATATTATTGTTATTATTATTATTATTATTTAACTCAATAGACAAAAAACATTGTCCAAATCAGTAAAATAATTATCTAGCAGATACTAGAATGATGATTCATAAATAAGGGGAAAGAATGATGATTTTTATCCTGCATATGCAAAATGACATTTAAAGAGATCACAATTCCAAGTCACAGTTTAAATACAGTAATTTGATTGTGTATCCCTAATGGCATAGACTCTAATGATAGAAAGGATTGCAGTTTTTTTAACCTTACATTAATTATACTGTTGATGGTAGTGATGATATTGTTTTTCTGAGATTGATATGTGTGTAATGTACAATAAAGCAAAATGAATAATTACAAGATATTCTAACTCAGCCATCCCCTATGTAGATACAGATGAAAGAAGAAGCTAAATAAACAAACTGCAGTCCTGAATTTGAATAGGATTTATCAGCACAAAGTATTTTATATAGATATTTCCTAGCTCAGTACACTAAAAAGGCCCAGAAACTACATCAACTCAATTATAATGAGTACCTATAGCCTTCACACATCAGACTCCAACTAACAGAGCCTTTAGAAGAAAGTAGAATATAGCACCACATTAGTTTCCTATTGCTGCAGTAACAAATTTAGTGGCTTAAAAGAATATAAATGTGTTGTCTTACAGTTCGGGAATTCAGAAGTCTAAAATCAGTCTCACGGGGATGAAATCAATATGCTGGCAGGGATATGTTCCTACTGGAGGCTTTAGGCAAAAATCCATTTCCTTGCCTTTTCAAGCTTCTAGAGACTGCCTATAGTCCCTGGCTCCTGGCCTCCTTCCATCTTCAAAGCCAGCCTGACATCAATCTGACCTCTGCTTCAATCGTATCCCCATCTCTGACTCTCACATGTTCCTATCTCCCTCTTTTACTTAGGACTCCAATGATTACATTGATCCCTTCCAGATAATTCAGAATAACTCTCCATCTCAACATCCTTAACTTAATCACATCTGCAAAATCCCTTTTGCCATATAAGGTAATATATTCACAAGTTTGGGGATTAAAGCATGGACATCTTTGGGGACCATTTGTCTGCCTACCAGAAGCACCAAGTCAAATAGAAGTGGTTTCTTTTTTTTTTTTTTAAGGAAGTAGAGGCTAATCTAACCTCAGTTGCTGAGATAAGGACCCAAGCCTATAAATGTCACAACTGGCTCTTAAAATAATTTTATCAGTATTATATACAAGCCTTGTGTAATGATAAATGGGATTGAGTGAAACTAATAACCACTGAGTTCCTCCTATGTGTTAGGCACTTTCTATAAAACACCTCTCTAAATTATCATAGCTAGGTATCATTTTCCTCTTTTCATAGATGAGAAAATTAAGAGTCAGAGTTTTAGCAAAGTGTTCAGGACAGTCAGCTAGGATTTGAATCCAGATATATCTGGCTCCAAAATCCATATTTATACTGCTTTTCATGATGTAATAGGAGAGATGAATAAGGAAACCCTGGAATGTACTATCAGACAGAGGGATTACTCATTACAATGACATGCCTCTAGGTTGAACTAGTTTAGGCAAAGGAAGGAAAGAAAGAAGGAAGCAGGGAGGGACAGATGGACAGAGAGAAGAAGGGATGCTAAATCAGATGCCAAGTTGAATCAGAGCAACTGCAAGTATGTATGTTGAGGGATGGAGGACAGACTGAAGGAAAACTCTGAGACCTTTTCCTTGAGCACAGCTTTGAGAATTATGGCACTCACTTCCAGGAAATGGCACCAGTCAGAGAATAACTATGGCCTGCAGTCATATATATTTATTTTAGGATGTACTGGGGATTGAACCCAGGACCTTATACATGGGAAGCAGGCGCTCAACCACTTGAGCTACATCTACTCCCCAGTCCCACACTTTTTAATCAACTCTTCTTTCAAATTCAAGACCCAAAGAATAATATGTTCTTTAAACCAAAGAACCAGATTTACTTGGGTATAATTGGCTTAGTTATATATATATATATATAGGTCTTTCATACATCTATATACAAGTAGTTATTAATAATTATTTTTAGTAAACATCTTCCAACTGCTAACTGCTTACAACTATCAAGTCTTTTCAACTAGTTTATCTAAGAGGCTTCAATAGGAAGTAGCATTATTTGAAATTAGATAGTATCTGTTAAAAAATGTCATAATTAAGTTAAACTATGATAAGATGTAAGTCTAATTAATGGATCTGCCATTAATTAGCAAGAGAAGTATTTGAGTCTAACTATAAACTGCTTTGACACATAATATTTATCAAGAGTGAATTTGAAAAAAAAACATTGTTTTTGGAGGATTTTCTAAGAAAATATGCAGTTGGTCTATTTCTACAAAAACTCTCAACTATTGTATTAGTCAGTCAAAGGGGTGCTGATACAAAGTACTAGAAATTTGTTGGCTTTTATAAAGGGTATTATTTGGGGTAAAAGCTTAGAGTTACAGGGCCCTAAGTGTCCAAATCAAGATACCATAAGAGGTACTTCCTCACCCAATGTCTGTTGCCACATGTTGACGCAAGATGGCGGGCAATGTCTATGAGGGTTCCGCCTTCATTCCTCCTCTTAAAGTTCCGATCTCAGATGTAGGCTGGCATAAGGTTTATCTCTCAGAGCTTCTCAGCTGCTCTTTTCTCTCCAGCTGCAAACTATCAGGCTCATCTCTCTTCCTGGGGCCTCTGCCGTGTCTATGGAGCTGTCTCTCTTCCTCTGTGTTCTTCTCTGTGTATCTACTTCTGTCTTCTTGATTGAGTATCCATTTATATAGCCTACCAGGGAGGCAGGGACTCAACCCTGTATGCCCTAATGACATGGTCAAATAAAAGTGCTAATCTTGATTTAATAAAGTAAAAGCGAAACCTCTGAATTTAATACAATCAAAGGGGTATCACACCCAGAGGAACAGACCAGTTTACAAACATAATCAATATCTCTTTTTGGAATCTATAAATAATACCAAACTGCCACAACAATCCTAGGATCCAGTCAGCTATATCTGGCCCACGTTTTCTTTTGTGTCTGCCCCACTGGCTCAAAAAACATATCTTGCAAAGAATTCCTTTAACAAATAGTGCTTTTCCATTATAACTGCCTACATTGAGGGACATTATAAGGAACTGCCTTATGAAACTCATTATAGTAATTACTATAGGAATATTTTTAAGGATGATATTTACTATATTATACCATATCTTCTACATGAGGACCCAAAGAACAAATTTAAGTTACAAGGCCAGGAAAACCTGTGTTTCTTTTAAACAGCTGCTTTGTTTTTAATCTTGCAGATGCCATAAATCATTTAACTATTATATTTACTTCTGGTGCTGTTGCTAGGAAACCTGGAGTCAACTTTGTAGTCTACCTTTTGGTAGTCCATGTCCCTTATGACATGGATTTTGTTTAACCAGTCCAGGTATAATCTTATATTATCTAGTCTTATCTCTTCCCTTTTATTTTTATCTTGTTATATTGTATATGTTTTGTAAACTGACTTATTCCTTTTGATAATTAAAGAGTATAGAAAATATGTGAAAAATCTTGTTTCTGTTTGTCTATTTATTTACTATAGTTGATGAAAATTGTTTATATTTTTCCCCAAAATGTGGAGAGTATATATGGATTGGTCTGACCTAAATGTGGCACACCTGAATTTCACATTAAGTATTCCTGAGGGGAACGTCCAGGAAAAATGCATTCATCTTCCATAGCAGCTAGAACTGAGGTATAAGGAGGCCAATATGACAGTTAATTGGGAGAAATGTGCTATTAAACTATGGTGTTATGTTCAGGGAAGAACTAAATTTTTTTCTGTTTCTAGAGTAAAAATTCATTTTATTCATCTGTTCATGACATAGTACACAAGAGGCAAAGTATATCATAGATATCATTTTCAACTTTTTAGAATGTTCATTTCTTTGCCTAATAGGCGAGACTAGAAGGGAAAGCCAGGCAATGCTTAGGCAACCAAAATACAGTTTGGGGAACCAATACTAATATCATCCTCTCAGGGATGGGCACAAGGGGACAGTTAGTCACAAGTTGGTTTTCTAGAACTGTTAGCTGGAAGCATAGTGGGTACTATGTCTGGGCATTCCTGCTGTCCTCAGACTTCAGTCATCTCTACCACACAGATACAGCAGCACTTTCTGGTAGTCACACTTGATGTCTTGCTGGATTTAGTAGTTCAGGGACTTGCCATGCTTTCTCTTTAATTCAGACCTAATTTTCAGCATCTCCAGTTCACTGCAGGATCTATCTTAATCAGGATCTATCACAAGTCCCCTTGTCCTTTATGGAGTTATATAGTCAATCAGCAAAATACAGGAGCTTGTTCTGAATACACTGGACCAGGTTCAAGAAAGCATTTTTCTAGGTCACCTTTGACCTCCTTCTTGATGTTCTTCAATGTGTCAGGGGCTGCAGCTCTTGTACCCTTCCTACACTTCCTGGAGGTGGCATACATTCTGCTCAGCCATTGCTGATCCACTTGGGAACATCAGTTCCTTTCCTCTTCACTCTAGCATCATAGAGATCCTGAGCATCTTGGGCAATCATTCATAATCAATAATAAAGCCATCCTTGGTCTTTTACCCTTTGTGAGGGCAACTATCAGCTGTGCAAGTCACTAGATATGTCAGCAAAAATGTCCTTCTGCAAGTCAGTTTTGTACATTTCCTTATAGACTGTTTATTTCCTGCAGCTCCTGGTTGGTTGAGCTGATGAGCTCACTGAAGGAGGCCACATCATTTCCCAGCCCTTTTATGGAGGCTTTCAGCTGGGAGCTTGGGAGCACCATTCAGAACACATGTTTTCAATAGGCCCAAATCACTGTCTCCAGGTAAGCAAGATGCAGCTGACTTCAGTGCTGATGTAAGTTCCTTTCTGGTTCTCCTCTGGTAGGTGAAGGTAATATCCTGTCTCTCTTCTCATTGCTGCAGTACATTAAATGTTGACAATGGTGACCTCATCCACACCTTTGGTCTTGATGTACATTTCAATGTTCAAAACATCCCACTCAGCATTAAAGTTGGTATGTGTTTTGACACATATGCACCTAGCAGAGAATTTCATGAATGGTAGACATTTTGAAAGAAACTGGGCTAGGTGCCAAGAGCTGTAAGCATCCACAGACACAGAGGCAGCAAACAGTATTTTCAAATATAAGCCCAACATTTGCTATATTAGAAACCATGCATGTGTCCCCAGACCTAGTTTTTCTCCCTAGGTCTGGTTTTTAGAATGCTGGTGATAAACTAAGCCTAATTTATTATATGACCATCCTGTGTGGGAAAAGACTAACTCTGGGTATCTTTGTTCAACCTTAAGAGATACAGCAGGGGGACGGATATGGCTCAAATGGTTGGGTGTCCGACTCCCAAATGGAGGGACC
>PVKH010038599.1:0-11301 GCA_004027955.1 Chaetophractus vellerosus | reverse complement strand
GTTCTCTAGGGAAACAGAATCAACAGGAGATATCTGTAAATAATATGGGATTTTATAAGAGTGTCTCACATGACCGTGGGGATGCACAAGTCCAGGTTCCTCAGGCAGGCTGCAAACCAGGGGCTCCAATGAAAGTCCAATGAATGTCCTTGATGAGTTTCCAGGAAACCTTGGCTGTCCAAAGATGATCTGGGAAATTCTCTCTGAATGCAGACATCACCTCCCCTTTAAAGGCATTCAATTGATTGGAGAAAGCATTACTCATTGCTGAAGGCAATCTCCCTGATTGATGCAGATGCATTCAGCGATCTATGCAGTAAACTCACTGGTGACTAAAGTCCATAAATGTCCTTGTATTACAATTAGCCCAGTGCTTGCTTGAACAAACAACTGGGCACAATTACCTGACCGAGTTGACACATTAGCCTACCATCACAGTAATATTGGATAATATCTCATCTTCCAAACATAACAATGCCACACTGTTTTCTTGTTTACTTACTTATTGTTTACAATCTTGCTAAGGTCTAATGTCCTTCAGGATGCCTTCCCTTAAAATTTCCCTCACTCTTCCATAGGTTAATCTGCAGAAATTAATCATATTTTGGACACAAATTAATTAATCAACACAAATTCTGGAATTTTTTGTTCATCTATTATCACCCATTACATGCGATTTCTAGTTATTTGTTCAAATACCTGTTGCTTATATTTTAAAAAGTACTTGCTCTCTTCATAAAGTTATTTTCTTATCTTTTATTTTTGTAATTGATACTAGATTTTTGGTTACAATCATCACCAGAAACCACTTTAACCTAATATTCAGTTTCAGTTCATTTTTTCTCTCATTTGTATGATTCATCAGAAACCATCATAAGCTCGTAAAGTCTGAATCAAGTTGATTAAATATTAAAAAATAGTTTGTACTTCCATAACTATAGGAATAATCTCATATGTGGATATACTTTGGTGTTTTTATTCTTGTAATACCAGGTAGTTATGGATATTTTTGCTTCCTGATAACTGAGTTTTTTAATATAAAAAGAATAAAATGCTAGAAAATCTACCTAGCATATTAAATTAATGAGTGATATTCCCATGATGTATTATGAAATAAAACTAAGGAATTTATATTAAAGTTTCTTCAGTCAAAGGAAAAATTCAATCATTCATTCATGACATGTTCATCAAGCACTTTCTATTCACCAGCCACTGTTTTAGATTCTGGTTATGCTGCAGAGAGTAAAACAAGTTCTGGCATACAAGCAACTTACAGTGTTTTAAAAAACTGAGGATAAAAACCATTACATTTTAATGAACTTCAAAATGTAACAATATATTGCAGATGTACTTCCAAAGTATCAGAGTTGATTATGTGGAAGGAGTTTAGACATGTGATTAAAGATAGTTCTAATCATAACTGTAATGTGCTGTCAATATAACTTGGTTTTGGTTTCCCCCTATAAGATGATACACATAACTGGCAAAAAGATAACCCTATCATTGTACACATGTATTTATCCTTCCAATTTCCTTGTCATGCTTAGTTTGGCTAGAAGAAATATGGTACAATTTTCTATTTATTTTCTGGTATTCTTACCACGAGAGGGCTCAGCTAGTTTATAAAAGTCAAATTGTGCTCGTTTTCAGCTTTTCTTTGCCTGGGTATATTGTATTGCCACCATGAGTCATTCCAGAATCATATGTGGTTTCCATTACCTCATTGTTTTTTCTTATCATTTAGGAAGCCTACAGGATTTTGTTTGCTATTCCTAAGCTTCATTGAACCCATAGATTTGAAAACATTTATTTTGACTGGAAAGCTGAATGAAACCACCTTTACAGTTTAACAGGAAACACTTATCATATCCAGTGAGCTAAAAATAATGCAATAATGCAACTGAATATTTTTCAGTTATTCATTTCTTTTAACATTGAATGTTTAAATAACATTTCGGTGTATGGATTAGGCTACAGAGCCTAGACTACAAAGAATACTATGAGATTACCCATTGATTCAATATTTTCATATTTGTTTTAATGAATGCCATTCATTAATTATGTTTACATTTCCAACCTCATTTAATTTCCTTGATTAATTTGATGTTGGACTATGTTCCTGAATTTTACAGTGTAAGTTTTGACCAGATAGATGAAATAAATATTTTGGGCAAGTATAATTTAAGAAAATTTTGTAAGTACCTGATTGTTCTTGGGTGAAAATGAAGTTTTTGTCTGTTTTCAAGGAATGTTTTGTGGGTTTAAAATGGTCTCAAATTTTTTTAAATTTACAGCTATTTAAACTGTATTACTCAAATAAAAGTTATTCCCTGTCTGGTAATATGACATATAAAGATAGCAAATAGACTTCACCCAACTTTTTAGTCCATAGCATTTATTATTCCCTGAAACATTAGCTCCTTTGAGAAGAACAAAAGGTGTGGGACTGTTCTTGCTGATAAGAGAACACATTAAAAGTGTTTATAAAGAGTTCTCTTCTTTTTGTAAATCTTTGGTTTCCTGTTCAATGTGAGTAAATATAGATTAGAATAAAGTTTGTTTTGGGTGAAACTATTAACACATGCAGAAATCACTGAAGTTTTATCTCAGATGATATATAATTCTATTATTTTTAGACAAAGAAAACTTTAGGTGCTGCAATATGGTATTAGTTTGGGGCATTATATGAATCCAGGGAAATGGTAGAAGAAAGTCAATGTAAGCACTAAGGCAACAGGTATCAGATGTGGCATTGCACAAAAGGAAGAACAAGAATTAGGTAGATTTAGCCCAAATTGAAGAAATAGGGTAGCAAAACGACACAGGATTAGCCAGACATAAGGAAGATACAAGAAAATAATTTAAAACACAGTAAAAAATGTGGAAACATATGAACATGAGACATTAATCAAAGATCTGTTTGTTCATTAATCAGAAACCATATGCTAAGTATTCTTCTAGGTACCAGCGTACTGAAGTGAGGCACACAGATAAGAATGGATCTTAAGGAAGTGACGCTTTTAATGACTAAAACTGTCACCTCCCAGAAAAGGGTAATAACAAGGGTGCATGCCCAAATCTGAGCATGCCTGGATACCACAGTTCTTGGTGAATATAAAATCAGACACTAGTAAACAAATTCTCCTGTGGAAACTTACAAAAAAATGAAAATAAAATATGAAATATGAGGGAAAATCTAAGTCTTTTTTTCCTCAAAATATAAATTTATTCAATAAGTAAATCGTTCCATTTACACTGGGAAGAATCTGAGTTAATATTTTTACTTTTCCAGTCTGCCCAGAAATTCAAATTAACAGTTCATATTAATATCTATATGTAATATATATATTTTAAATTAGAGAAGTTGTGAGTTTATAGAAAAATCTTGAATAAAATGCAAGTTTCCAATATACTACCCTATTATGAACACCTTGCATTAACGTAGTGCTTTTGTTAAAATTGAAGAAAGCACATATTTATAATTGTACTATTAACTATAGTCCATAGCTTAATTTAGGGTTCACTGTGTAGTGCAGTTCCATGGATCTTTTTAAAATTTTTATTCTAGTAACATAATACAACCTGAAATTTCCCCCTTTTAACCATATTCAAATATAATTAAGTGTTTTTAAGTACATTCACAATGTTGTGCTACCAAAACAGCTGTACATTACTAAAACTTTTCCATCATTCCAAATAGAATATTCTGTACATTTTAAGAATTAGCGGCTGTAGCAGTTTGGCAGTTTGATATAGTTATGAATTCCAAAAATAGATATTGGGTGATGCTTATAAACTAGTGTGTTCATCTGGGTATGATTAACTTATGATTAGGGCTTTGATTGGGCCACATCAGTGGGGTGTTGAACCCCACCCCTTGGTGGGTCGGTTCTCAAAGATAAAAGACATGGCAAAGGACAGAGTTGGAGTTTTTTGAGTTGGAGATCTGAAGCTGAGTTTTAATGCTAGAGCCCAGTGAAGCAAGCACACAGAGAAGCTTGGTCATGAGGAAGGATAGAAGGCCCCCCGAAGAGACGAACTGTTTGCTTGATAGGCTACAGCTGACCTTGTGGAGGAAACAGAGGAGCTGAGCCCAGAGAGAAACAGAGCCCTGGGAAGAGAGAAACCCAAGAAGACTGAACATCAGCAGCTGTCTTGCTCCAACACGTGACAACAGACTTTGGCGAGGAAGAAATGTATGCTTTATGGCCTGGTAACTGTCAGCTTCTACCCCAAATAAATACCCTTTATAAAGACGAACAGATTTCTGGTATTTGGCATCAGCACTCCTTTGGCTGACTAATACAACTCCCTATTTCCTAACAGCATCCTATCCCCTGGTAAACTATATTCTAGATTCTGACTCTATGAGTTTGCTTATTATAATTATTTCATATTAGTGAGATTGTATTTGTCCTTTTGTGTCTGGCTTATTTCACTCAACATGATGTCTTCAAGGTACATCCATGTGGTTGCATGAATCAGAACTTGACTCCTTTTTATAGTGCTGAATAATATTTCATTGTGTGTATGGATTAGTCTGCCAAAGAGGTGTGGATGCAAAGTACAGGAATCTGTTGGCTTTTAAAAAGGGTACTTATATGGGGTAAAAACTTAGAGTTACAAGGCCATAAAGAATCCAACTCAAGGTAGCTTTCTCACCAAAGTCAGTTGCCACATATTGAAGCAAGATGGTTGCTATGTCTGCTTTGTCTCTACTCCTCCAGGCTTCCAGTCCTCTCTCTCCTGGCATAGGGTTTGTTCCTTTCCAGGCCTTCTATATCAGTCTCAGTTGTTCTGTTCTCTCCCCCAGGTCAGCTGCATCCTATCAGAAGAATGGCTCATCTCTCCCTGGGGCCCCAGGATCAAAACTGACAGAGCTCTCTCTCTTCCCATGTGTCTATTACAGTCAGGCTTTCTCTGTTTTTCCGATTATATTAGACCCAGCAAGGGGGCAGAGACCCAACCTGAGTTATGCCTTACTGACATAGTCCAATCAAAAGCCCTAAATGGGTTTTATCAAGTAATCTTAATCAAAAACCCCTCAACTGAATTTAATACAGGAAAAAAAAGGGTATTACACCCAGAGGAATAAATTAGTTTACAAACATAATCTTTCTCCTTTTTGCATTCATAATTTCAAACTGTCACAGTGTATATGCCACATTTTGTTTACCCATTCCTTGGTTGATAAAAACATGGGTAGTTTTCAGTATACAGAAATGGGATTGCTAGCCCATATGGTAATTCTATTTTTAACTTTCTGAGGAGCCACAAAACTCTTTTCCACAGAGGCTGTACCATTTTACATTCCCACCAGCAATGAATGAGTATTCCTGTTTGCCCACATCCTCTTCAAGAGGATTTTCCATGTTTTAATAATAGCCATTTTTGTGGGTGTGAAATGTTCTCATTATGGTTTTGATTTGCATTTCCATAATGGTTAATGATATTGATTATCGTTTTATGTGTTTTTTGGTCATTTGTATATCTTCTTTGGAGAAATGTCTATTCAAGTCGTTCACCCATTTTTTAATTGGATTGTTTGATTTTTGTTGTTGAGTTGAAGACTTCATATATTCTGGATATTAAAGCTTATTGGATAAGTGATTTACAAGTATTTTCTCCTATTGTAAAGGTTGTTGGTTTACTTTCACAATAAAGTCCTCTGATGTACAAAAGGTTTTAATTTTAATCAGGTCCTATTTAATTTTTTTTTCTTTTGTTGCTTGTGCCTTGGGTGTAAACTCTAAGAAATCATTGCCTAATGCAACATCCTGAAACAGCTTCCCTACATTTTCTTCCAGGAGTTTTATAGTTCTGGCCCAATTTTGTCAGTATTTGATTTATATATTGTGGGACTCTGAAGTTAGATGCATATATATTTATAATTGTTCTGTCTTCTCATTGAATTGACCTTTATATCAGTATATGATGGCTGTTTTTGTCCCTCAAAACTGTTTTTGACTTAAATACTAGTTTTTTCCTGATATTAGTGTAGTTACCACAGCCTGTTTTGGTTATTACTTGCATGATTATATATTTTTCCCATACTTTTACTTTCAACCTACTTATATTTTTGAATTTAAGGTGAGTCTCTTGTAGACAGCATATAGGCGGATGAAACTCCATCTGCCTGCTTCTGCTTTTTGACTGGATAGTTTTGTCCACTTGCATTTAAAGTCACTTCTGATAATGCAGTATTTTCTTCTGCCATTTTTCTATTTAGTCTTTATGAGTCATACCTTTTTGTCCCTCAATTCTTTTATTAATGCCTACTTTCTTATTTATTTGATTTTTTTACTGTACCATATTGAGTCCCTTCTCATGTCTATCTGGATATATTTTTATATATTTTCCTGTGGATACAATCAGGTTAAAATTAACATCCTAAATATATAACAATCATTTAATTTGATGGCAATTTTACTTCAATAACATACATATGCACTGTTCCTATACTTCTCCATCACACAAACTTTTTTGTATGTGTTACAATTTTTATTTTTGTACATTGTATGTCCAATATCATAGATTTACAATTATGTTTTAAGCATTTACATTTTAGCTCCTATAGGCAGTAAGAAATAGAGTTACATAGGAAAAAGTACATTACAATAGTACTGTCATTATAATTACCCAAATGGTTACTTTTACTGGGATCCTTATTTCTTTATATTGCTTTGAATCACTGCCTAGTGTTCTTTCCTTTCAGTCTGAAGAAATCCTTTAGCATTAGACGTAGGGCAGCTCTAATGGTAATGAACTCCCTCACCTTTTGTTTATATGGGAATGTCTTAATCTACTCCTCATTTTTTAAAGCAAAACTTATTGGATATATAATTCTTGGTTGGCAATTGTTTTCTTTCAGCACTTTAAGTATTTCAACCCATTGTCTTCTTGCCTCTAGGTTTCTATGATTAATGGATACTTTAATTAATTGGGACTCTTTTACATAAAACATTGCTTTTCTCTTGCAACCTTCAGAACTCTCCTTGTCCTTTGCTTTTGTCAGCTTGATCATATGTGACTGGGCCTATTTTCCTTTGGTTTATCTTGTTTGGCATTCCCAGGGCTTCGTGGATTTGCATATTCACATCTTTTGCTAAGTTTGGGATGTTTTCTTTCATTATTTCTATGAATATTCCTTCTTCCCCTTTCTCTCTTTCTTCTCCTCCTGGAACTCCCAAGTGCATACTTTGGTCTGTTAGGCTATTTTTACTTTTTATAATTCTCTTTTGTTTCTGCTCCTTAGCCTGACACATTTCAATTGTCTTGCTTCAGGTTCGCAAATTCTTTCTTCTGCCAGTTCCAATCTGCTATTGAAACCCTCCTGAGAATTTTTCATTTCAGGTATTGGTGTCTTCAACTCCAGTACTGTTTGGTTCCTTTTAAAAATTCCTATCTTTTCCTTACATTCTTTGTTTTTTTTCTCTGTATTTCCCTTCATCTCCATGAGTGTATTACCTGTTTTCTTGATATTTTTTAGTTCTTTCTCTGTACTTTCCTTCATTTCTTTGAACATAGTGAAGAATATATCTTTTAAAATCCTATGCTATGCTCACAGTCTCATAATCTTCATTGATATTTTCTGGATTTTCACTTTTCATTTGGATAGACCATCATTTCCTTTTGTTTGTTTTATAATCTTTTTTTGTATACTGTATATTTTTGTATTTTAAAATGTTAACTCCAATATTTATTCTTGGGTTTGTAAACAGCTTGTGATATGAGAAATATCTTCTTAAGTGTCAGACTTAAAAACAAACAAGCAAATCTAAGCAAAAAACATGTTTCACCATCTTTGCAAATTGGCTTTGCATTGGATGATACCTACTATTAGAGCTCAGTCCTATCATAAAGATCATCCCAAGGAGAATGCAATATGCAGGGCCCTCTCTGTCTTTTCTGGACCAGTGACTTGTCCTAGGTTTGTGCTTGCTAATGGCCTTAGAGATTCCCCTGTTTATAGGAGTTTGTTTACCCCCTCTACTTCCCAGGAACTATATTTCTCTTTTCTACATCTTCTACTACGGGATTTAAAGCAGGCAATCCTTTGCCCCAAGTCATCCTCCTCAACTATTTCTGACACTGCTTTTGTTCTTTCAAGTTACTTTTTCTTGGATGGAAAATTTGGGAAAGGAGTGAATGCTGGAGAGGAGTTTACCAAGGGAGTCTTTCCCAGCAGGAACAAGGTCAGGGACACTCAAAGGGAGCACCAATCAGCTATAAACAGCCCTGAGGAGAGAATAAGAGAGGGACAAGAAAGGGCATTAGGAGTTCCTTACACCACTCCCCAAAGCTTGACTCAGGCACAGCCCAGCCAATGCAGCCTTTCAAATGCCTCTGAGGCTCTGAGGAAGCATACCTTCTTTAAGTCATCTTTGCCAGGGGCAGGTGGGTACAATGTTTACCTCAGAGAAAGGCTCCCAGTCACCTGAAAAAGCTAATCCAAAGCAGTGATCAGCGATTAAATCATGCCTCCCCCACCTCCCCTCAGATCTTGGGGAAGGGGATTTTTATGTCTTTCTCTGGCCCCAACAAGCTATGCCAGGAGCTGGACCCCATTGCTCCCTGCCCCAAGCATGGAGATGGGCGCTGATAAAAACTGTAGGGGGAGAGCACTTTACTGGTGTTTGCCATCTGTGACTAGTCTCTTCCTCCCACTCTTCCCTGTATGCTATACAGTGTTCTTCTGGACTCTGGATTTTCAAAATTCAGACAGTTCATGCCTATTCAATAGCTGTTCTGGAGGAGAGACTAATTCCTGTAGCTTCCTACTCTGCCATCATCCCACAATTCTACTGGCTCTAATGTCTTTATAATCTATTCAGATATCTCCAACTCAGTGCAGCTGTCTAATCTTCCTGTCTCTAATATTATCATTCTAGTTGATTCTAATCATTTAAGCCGGGCTTTATCTTCCAAACACACATATCTTATCTGAAAAGACAAACCACAGAATGTGAGAATATAATGGCTTAATTCAAATATAAACAAAGATTTGCATCTAGAATATATGATATTCTAATAACTCAAGAACAAGAAAATCAAACATACCAATAAAAATATACAAAATATTTGAGGAGACTCTTCTTCTCACCAAAAAGATATATGAATAGCAAACAATAACATCCCTATTAATAATATTAATAATAATATCCAAACATATATATGTAGGAAAAATGATAACAAAATTATATAGATGCCCAGCATTAGTCATTAAGGCAATGAAAATTTAAACCACAATGAAATAACTATTAGAATAGCTAAAAAACAAAACAAAATTAAAGAAAAAATACTGATGATACTAAATGTTAGCAAGAATGAAAAATGGCATGGCCACTTTGGAAAATTGCTGGGCAGTTGCTAATAAAGTAAAATATATTCTTGATATATGACCCAACAATCCCAATCTTAGGTATTTAACCAAGATAAATGAAAACTTGTATTCAGACAAATGTTTATAGTGACTTTATTCATTACATATATCAAAAAAGTGGAAAAAAACTGAATACTTTTAACGGGTGAATGGATTTACAAAATCCATATTGTATTAATACAATAGACAGTAGAAAGGAATGGACTGCTGATTCACACAAAAACATGGATGAATCTCAAAAGTGTTATGCTAAGTAAAAGCAACCAGATAACAAAGGGTACATACTGTATGAGTCCATTGATATGATATGCTGGAAATCACAAAATTTTAGGAATAGAAAACATATCAGTACATTGTTTAGCCTTTCTAAGCTCTTCTTTCCCCATTTATTAACCAAAAATCTCACATTCATTTAAACTGAAATAGCCAGTTTCCAAAATAGATATTCTCTTTCTGCTTTTTAGATGAGTCATGTATTTTAAATTTATATGCTACTACTCTGAAGTGTAGGAATTTATTCTTGATTAGTATTTTTTCTATAATTGCAATTAACTGGCTCAGGACTCTAATTTCCACAGAATGGTGGGAAATATATAATTTGGTCCTTTTAAGGAGATTCTTGCTCCTTTCAAGTTAAAGCAGTCTCTTCTGGGTAGTTTCTCAATCAATGTTGCATTTAAGTTTTAAATTAGTCAATTTAAAATTTAAACTCACTACCAGGGATACTGTCCTCTCTTAAGTAACCTTTCCTCTTAACCCCCTCTCTAAGCTGCAAGGGAAATATTCACAATCTTGTGCATTAGAAGAGGATAGAAAGTATTTGGATTGTCACTAAGACCAGTTGCGGCCTCTCTTAGTCTATCTTGACCTCCCTAGTCTGTGGTTTACCTTAAGCCCACATTTGCTCCTGATATAGCCTGCTATGTCTGCCTGGTGGGCATGAGCGCTACTGCTTGCGTCCTGTCTATTGCTACGGAATCTGGTTGTAAGGTCTACATACCCTGCGTCTTCCTTGTCCAGACCACTGGTATCTTCTGGAATATTCAACATGTCTGAGTTTTTTCCTGAGCTACAGTTTATAGGGGGGAAAAAATAAGTTAAATCTTCTGAGCATTGATTTTCTGCTGCTTTGAGTGGAGCTTTTAAAATAAAGAATCTATTTTAGCTCTCAGTGCCTGGTCTTTTGAACTGAAAACCTAGCTTTCAAGACAGCTGTTTTTAAATTGGGCTTCACTAACCTATCATAGAATTTCAAAGCTGAAAACAAGACTCTGTGTTCCTCTTTTCATCCCAAACTTAATGATTCTCCCAGATGAAGGAAAAGCCAGAAATACAAAGAAGTAAGAAAAAGAAACATTGTGCAGCATCTGTCTTGCATACACTCCATTCTTTTTCTAGATAATTTCCATTCATCCTTCAGAAATCTCCTTAAGTAATATTTATAAGAAACACTGACAGTGTTTCTTGTACCTTCTATGTGTTCCATTTGCAATCATTTGCCCTGTTGTCTGTACTTATTACATTTATAGAAAAGAGTCTTTAATTTTTATTCTCCTCTTTTTAAACTAAAATTCTTGAAGATGGGGCATATGGGTACTCCTAAAATTTCTGTGTAACATTTATGTAAATTGACGTATCCTAGAAAAATAAAATAAAATAAAATTGATTTAAAAAATGGATTACACCAAACTACAATGTCTAGAAATGATATTTGGGTAATAAAACTATAAAGGTGTGCAAAGAATAGAATTACTGTAAAAATCAGAAGAGTTGTAAATATTGTGGGGAGGGAAGGACTATGATCACGCAGGGCATAGAGAGGTATCTGGAATGACTTGCAAAGTAGTCTACTTATTGATCTGGGTGATTTAAGAGTGTGCCCATTAAATACTTCATTAAGTGTCAAATTGAGAGAGAGA
>PVKH010038598.1:0-11302 GCA_004027955.1 Chaetophractus vellerosus | reverse complement strand
GTGGCGGCTCCACCCTGCCCGTGGCGGCTTTTTGCCTTGCCCACGGCGGCTTTGCCCCGCCCATGGTGGCTTGCCTTTCTCAAGGCTGTCTGCCTGCTCAGAGAGGTCCCCAGGAACCGAACCCAGGGCCTCCCATGTGGTGTACTGGAGCCCTTATCCACTGGGCTATATAGCCAGCCCCCATAGCTATTTTAAAAGGTAGAAAATTTTTAAAATGGAAGAAAAATATATCAAAATGTTAATAATGATTCTTTGGATAGGAAGACTATGTGTAATGGTCTTTTGATGTATTACTTTTTAGACTTTTTAAAATAATGTAGAAGTACAATTTTTAAATTGAAAAAATAATAAAAATTTAGTTTATCTTCTTAAAAATGGAACTTTCCTTCTGGAGAATCATAATTTTAAATTAAAACACTATTAAGATTACATTGGACTTTAAATTTTCTAAAATTTTTGCTTTGTACTTTACAGCTATACTCTTTTTTTTTATTATTATTATATATGACCCCCTTTCTGCTTGTTCTTGCTGTGTTCATTTGTTGTGTTCTTCTGTGTCTGCTTGTCTCCCCCCTGTTGTGGCGACCTGCCGAGTCAGCTCACAGTGCGGTGGCCTTGCCTGCTCGCGGGCGGCTTGCCCTGCTTGTGGGCGGCTTGCCCTGCTCACAGGGGCTTGCCCTTCCCGTGGTGGCTTTGCCCTGCCCGCGGTGGCTTTTGTCCTGCCTGCAGCAGCTTTGCCCTGCCATGGCGGCTTGCCTTCTCAAGGTGGTCTGCCCACTCAAGCAGGCCCTGGGAACCGAACCTGGGGCCTCGCATGTGGTAAACCGGCGCCCTACCAATTGAGCTACAGCCGGCCCCACAACTATACTCTTGTAAACAAAAAAATAGTACTAGCATGACATTTTTCCTTAGAAAATAGTGTGATACATTAAGGTACTGTTTGTTTTATTAAACATAAAATATGTCTGCAAAAGTGAAAGTAAAGAAGGCAAAGTAGGTTTCTCTGTTTATACCTATAGAAACCTTTGGTGAATTTGCAGCTATGAATTGTAAACTGTGGTAATTTAGTAGTGATGCAGATGGACTTTAATTAAAACTTTCTCAATGGTTAGTAGTTTGGAGGTGGAAGAGCCAGACAGAATTTTCAGGGAGTGAAAAATCTAATTACACTTTACTTAATTCTTTTTGCTTCTAATTTAGTGGTATGTTTTAGCTTTGGAAAATATATGTGTATGTTTCTGTAAAACAGCAATTTTTCTATTTTTTGTTTCACTTTTTTTCTGAAAACTTTTTATTATAGAAAATTTCAAAACATACAAAAGTAGAGAAAATAGTGTTATGAACATTCCTCCGTCACCAAGTACCCATAACTCAATTTTAGACATTACCAATTTATGGTCAATCTTGTTTCATCTATACTACCCTCCACGTCACAGCCAATCCAGATTATTTAGACTTAAATCCCAGACTTCATACCTTTTCAAGTGTAAATTTTCAGTATTAATCTCTACTAGAAGGTTCCCCCTCCTCAATCACTTTTTCCTTCCCTTGGGATACTTTGTTGAAGAAACCAGATTATATGTCCTGTGGAATTTCCCACAATCATTTTCCTATTCTTGCTAATGTATTGATATAACTGATTACAGTTATTTAAGTAGTAGTCAAAGAAATGTAAATATATTGGAGCCAAAAGAGTATACCAGAGGACCAAAACATCTATCTCCAAACATAGAATGAAGACACAATTTGTTATTGAAATAAAGGGGGTGTGGGGAGAAAGCTCACAAAAAAAGAATTTCTCTGTTTAACTGTACAAATGAAAGATCATATCTTTCTTTTCACCAAAGTACATTAAAATGCTAATAAAGCAACCAGTATAAATCTTAAGTGTGCATAGAATAAATAGCAAATTTGATACTACTCACCAGTCTTCATTTCTAATAAGCGCTTTTTCTTTAGCTGACGTTCATGTCTTTCTTTCTCTGCTAACTCTTTGGCTATCCTGGCACGTTTTTCTTTTTCCTCTGCTTCTCGTTTTCTGGCATTCTCCTTTATTGCTTGCTATTGGGAATGAATTTTGAAAATGATCAATTTTAACCACAGAGCATCCACAAAGAAAATAGAAATTTATCAGTCTGAAATTATGCACAGGTAAAATTATGATTAAATATCTTTTAAATGATGATTACTTCTTATATTAGTAACACAGTCTTTTAAAAAGATATGCATAGATGGGGCCGGCTAGATAGCTCAGAGGATAAGAGCACTGGTATACCACATGGGAGGCCCCGGGTTCAGTTCCCGGGGACCTCTCCGAGCAGGCAGACAGCCTTGAGAAAGGCAAGCCGCCATGGGCGGGGCGGAGCCGCCACGGGCATGGCAAAGTCACCTGTGAAACACGGAGCTGCCACCTGTGAAGCGTGGAAGCCGGGCAGCCCACAAAACACGGAGCACTGCTGCTCGCAAAACATGGAACGGAGCCGCCCATGAAAACGGAATGGAGCCACCCATGAACGCAGCGAGCCGCCTCCGCAGAGGGCCGACTCAGCGTGTAGCCGCAAAGACGGGGAGAGACAAGAAGCAGACATAGCAAAACATAGAAGAATGGACACACAGCAAGAGCAAGCAGAAAGGGGGAGGGGGGGATATGTAACCAAATAAATAAATAAATAAATAAATGCCTGATAGTATTTTCTAAAAAAAAAAAATGCATAGAGACCGTTGTTAAATACATTAGGTATCTGTATAAATATAACTTAGGGTTATATTTATACCCTAAGTTATACCTGTATCTTAGTAGAATCAACTAAGAAGGGAGAAGAGAGACAGAAACTAAAAATAAAAAAGTATTTATTTCACAAGTCAAAACTTTTTTCCCATATACATTTCCAAAAAAGTTTCTAATAATTACATTAGAGTTCCATATCTCCTCTGCCAAGTAAATTATTGATCATAAGCAAAACTGCTAAAGAGAGAAGAGACAGAGAGAGAAGACTCAGGAGGATGAATAAATAAATATTGCCATTTCAAAGCCAGGCCCTCTGATTGTTTATCAAAACCAACAATAAGATGCTAACTATAAGAAGATCTCAATAGACACATGGCTAGTTATTTAATTTCTTACTTTCTAAGTTTCGTGGAAATCAAGAAATGCCTCTCATTTATCAGGTACATATGGGTTGGCAGGTAAATATGGGTTATTTTTAAGTGCCAACAAACAGCGTGGCATCCTAAATGTGATTTAGGCACATGTTAAGTGCCAAAGAAATCTAAAAAGCTTATCACACTGCTAGTTTATCATCCATGTTATTTAATAGAAAAGTATGTAATTTACAAGAAGTAACAAGTACATACATTATTTATTCTCTGGGGTGCTTGAATTTCTTCTTTGTTGTGGTGTTTTACTGTTTTGTTTTGTTTTTAACCCTAGAAATAGTGTCAGTTCTTCATTTAAAAAATCAAAGAGTAAAGTTTAATATAATTGATTGAAAAAACTAAAAGAAAATTGCATGGAAAAAAAAAGAGGAACAAAAAAGCATAGAGAGAATATTAACTCATCCATCCATTCATTTATTCATTATTAAGAGATTACTAAATTCTTCTGTTTTTTTTGATAAGTGTACTTTGATATAGTACTATAAAAAAGAGTTTGTGATAGAATACCTGAAGAGCTACTTTATATTAGATGGACAGATAAGGCTTCACTATCTGATTTGACATTTAAGATGATATTGAATGTCAGTGACATAGTTAAGTGATGATTTGGAAGAACATACCCGGTAGAGGGGATGACTAATGCAAAGGTTTTTAGTGGGCTTGAGAGCTAGAAAGACCAGAATAGTGGTGCAATATGAAATCAGGGAGTTTGATGAGGTCTGATCATTTAGGGTCTTCTAGGCCATGATAGAGGGCTTGGATGTTATAATAAGAGAATTGGAAAAGCAATGGAGAATTTTAAGCAAGAGGGTGAGAGGCTAAGCATTCTAATACTACAAGTATTAATCAAGCATTTTTTTCTGAACTATCTTTTCAAAGATGTTTAACAAATGGGTTTAGAAGATGAAAATAGTGTCTTTCTCACAAGCAAATGAAAGTATTTACTGTCCAATATAATAAAGAGAATGTTTCCCTCTGGGGCATTGGTCAGGTAGGATTACTGCCCATTATAAACGGTTTGGGTTCCACCTTAAAAATACTATGCTAAGTGAAATAACCCAGACACAAAAGGACATATGAAATATCTAGAATAGGCAAATTCATGGAGACAGAGAGTATATTAGAGACTACCAGGAGATAGGGAGGAATGGGGAGTTATTGCTCAATGGGTACAGAGTTTCTGTTTTGGGTGATGAAACATTTTGGAAATAAATAGTGGTGATGGTTGCATAACATTGTGAATGTAATTAATGTCACTGAATTGTACACTTAAAATGGCAAAATTTATACCACATATATTGTACAATAAAAAAAAGAGATTAAAAAAGAAGAAAACAAAAAGATTTAGGTTCCCTAAGTAACACAACTCACCAAATACACAATTGTCATCTGACCATCTTCACATTTCCCTGAGAGAATTCTGGCTCAGAAATTACCTACAAAAATGCTAAGACTTTGGCTACTGCTCCCATAATCTTATGTCCTCTGCCAGCATCCATAAAATTATGGCAGGCTAACTTGGTTGCTTATTAGTAGATAAAATCTCAGACCTTTCATAGTTCTTGACAAACACTAATGCTAATAATTATCACAAAGCTGTGTATATTAAAGCACCTGCAATACTAGGTGCTTTAATAGACAATCCATCTAATCCTCAAAATGGATTCTATATCTTACATTCTGGCACAGAATAGATAAGTACTTGCTTACTATAATGAAAATAGTAAGAGGCAGACACAAGATTTGAATCTAATGAGTCTATGCGTTTTCTAATTTATATTATGGTAGCGTATGTGAAGCGCCAGCTTTGAGACAATCAGTATTATAAAAATCAATGGGGGTGGGGGAGTGGATATAGCTCAGTGGTTTGAGCACCTGCTTCCCATGTATGAAGTCCTGGGTTCAATCCCTGGTAACGCAAAAAAAAAAAAAAAAAAAAAAAAAGACCAATGGGATATACACAACCAAGATGCTCAACAAACTCCAAACAAGATAAATGCAAATAGACCCAAACTGTGGCATATTATGGTCAAAGATAAAGAGAAAATTCTGAAAGTTGCAAGAGAGAAGCAAAGTATTACATACAGGGGATCCTATTTCTCAGCCGATATCATGGAGGCAAAAAGGCCGTAGCATGAGAGTGCTGAAAGCAAAAAATGCCCAACCAAGATTTCTATATCCAGCAAAACTGACTTTCAAAAATGAGGGAAAGATTAAGACATTCCCAGATAAAAAGTGACTCTACTTTTTACTTCCTAAAGGATCTGAAAGGCAAATGTAATGAAAAATCAGTGGTGTTGGACTCATAACGTATAAATGTAATTTGTAGCAAGAGCTACATAAAGGTGAGGGGATAGGGACTATGGGTACATAGTTTTTGTATACTGTTGAAGTTAAACTGATATCAAAGCAAATGAGATTATTATAGATTTAGGACATTAACTTCAAGATCCTAGAGAAGTACAAAGAAAATATTGGAGAATACAAGCTCAAAGAGACAGAAATTAGAGTACATGTTGTCAGGGGTTCAGGGGCTAGGGCGAATGGGTAGTTAAAGCATAATGGGTATAGGGTTTCTGTTTGGTGAGATGGGAAACATCTAAAATAAAAATGTTTAATTGACAATGCCAGTTAAATGCAATACATGATCCTGAACAGGATCTAACAAGGGAGGACAAAAAGGACATTATTGGGACATATGAAAAATCAGAATATAGACTATAAGCATTATGTCAATGTTCAGTTTCTTGAACTTGTTAACTGTACGTAAGGTGTTTACATATGGGAATATCCTTGTTCTTAGGAAATGTACATGGCAGTATTAAGAGTTCAAGAAGCATGATGTATACAAACTACACTCAAGTGTTCAGAAAATGGACTGACAGGTATACAGGCAGGTAGATGGATAGATGGACTAATAGGGCAAATGTGGCAAAATTAAAATTGGTGGATCTGTATCTAGGGGGACCAGGTCAGGGGTATGTTGCGGAGTTCTCTGTATGGGGTTTGTATTATTTTTGTAACTGTCCTGTAAGTATGAAAGCATTTCAAAATAAAGTTTTTTTTAAAAAAAGTCTTTGCTCTCTAAGACGATCATTGGTAATCTTGGCTTTGCTCATGAATGCTGAATTCCTGACAATATTTTGTATGAGTGGACTAGTGAATGATGATATAGACTTGACAACCTGAGGAAAAAGCCCAACATGGGCTAGGAAGGCAGGAGGAGGTATCTTTAAAGTAGGATATGAGCAGGGGTTCAAAGACAGTGTGTGCATCTATATGTGTGTGTACATGCACACCCTCATAGGTAAGTATAAGGTTGAAATAGGGTAGGAAAAGTAGAATATAGTAGAGGAAAGGATAAACAAATATTCAAGAATCAAAATTGTATTTCTTGCTTGAGGCACATGAAAAAGAGAAACCAGCCAAAGATAAATACTGTATCATATAGCTTATTTGAAAAAGATTACAAGTTTCTGATGTGAATTTTCAACTTTAATCACTGGATGCATTTAAAGAAGATTCATTAGTATACTGCTTATTACCAGATATAACTGCCACAACTTTGTAGTATTCTATTGGACAATAAAAAGTCAAAATTACTTCCTGGGACCCCCCTAGAATAATGTTTACATCTGGACACAAGGTCTGAAATAGTTCTTAAAGCTATGTTGTTTTATGGAAAAGCAGTATTGATTTTCATTTAAAAGCTTATCTCACTTAAAACATATCCTTTTCTAACATTTATATCCATTAGGAGAATTTTATCTGGAAAAGCACCAACAGTCAGCAGAGAAACAGGTATTTAGTGTGAAACTATCTCAGTTCAAACAATAATTTGGGATTTTCCTTTATTCCAAATGTTTGGGAAATAAACGTAGCTTAAAACAGAAAAACCTAAAAGGTAGACGACCACATTATTCTATATACAACCACCTCTTAGTTACTTAATGCAGGAAGGAAAGTTAAGGGTGAGCCAGACATAAAGACAGCGGGCTATAAGATGAAAAGTTTTTTCATCATCTTATTCTTAACCTGGTTTTCTATTTAGTCAATTGGCAAATAAATTGCACTGTTACTGTCTAATTTTAGCTATATATTACCAAAAGAAATTCTCTGAATGTTTGCAGAACTTCCCAGTAGAGCTTGGTACATGTACTTCTCAGAAAAGTCTGTGAATTTAAGAGTCCACAGCAATGACTGAAGAATTTCGGAACTTCAGGCACAATTTTGAGTGCTCATTTCAAGAGCATAATCAATAATCTACCTTAGTTTCTAAGGCTAAATAGCTTCTTATGGTAACAACAGATTAGAAAATATCTTCATAAAAATACATAGAAATATTAACAAATATATATAACAAAAATATAAACACATTAACAAATATTTAGATGTGTTAAAATTGTGTGAGTATTCTGGAAGAAAAACACATGAGTTCACAATTACTTGACCCCACAGTGATTTGCCCATCCAAGCACAACATTCAGTGGGATTAATCACATTCACAATCTTACAGTACCCTCACCAACTTCCATTACTATAAATTTCCCTTCACCCTAAACAGAAACCCTACACTCATTTTGCATTAACTCCTCATTGCCCCTGCCCTTTATCCTTGGTAAACTCTAGTAAACCATCTGTCTCTATGAGTTTGCATATTCTCTGATACTTTCTTTTTGTTCACCATGGGGCTTAAATTTAACATCCTCACTCTTTAACATTCTCGTTTGCTTGGATACCAATGTAACAATTACAATAGCATACATAAACTATGTGTCTATATCCCTTCATCATACCACCTCTATGTAGTTATTGACACAAATTACATATTTAGACATTATGAGTCCAAACCACTGATTTATCATTATATTTTATTCATTTGCCTTTTAGATTCTATAGGAAGTAAAATGTGGAGTTACAAATCAAAAATACAATAGCATTGGTAGTTACATTTATCATGTCACTAATTTTGCTGGAGAGCGTCATTTCTTCACATGGCTTTAGTCAATTGTCTATTGTCCTTTCCTTTCAGCCAACAGAACTCCTTTACAATTTCTTACAAGGCAGTCTGGTGGTGACAGATAAACTCCCTCAGATTTTGCTTATGTTGGAATGTTTTAATCTCTCCCTTATTTTTGAAAGACAGTTTTGCCAGATACAGAATTCTTGGATGGCAACTTTTTGCCTTTAGTACTTTAAATGTCTTCTCATTGCCTCCTTTCCTCCATGTTTTCCAATGAGAATTGGGTACTTAATCTATTGAAGCTCCCTTGTATGTGACATATTGCTTCTCTCTTGTGGCCTGCAGAATTCTGTCTTTGGCATTTGACAGTTTGATTATAACATGGTGTGGCATGGGTCTTTTTCAGTTTATCCAGTTTGGAATTCGTTCAGCATACTGGATATGTATATTCATTTATTTCATTAAATTTGGGAAATTTCAGCAATTATTTCCTTGCTCCTTTCTCTCTTTTTCTCCTAGGACTCCCGCAATGATATTGATATGCTTGACTATGTCCCACAGGTTCCTCAACCTCTGTTCACTTTTCTTCATTCTTTCTATTATCTGCTCCTCAGACTGGATGGTTTAAATTGTCTTCTCTTCAAGTTCACTGATTCTTTCTTCTGACAGTCCCAATCTGCTATTGAAACCCTTGTTACGAAGTGTTCAACCAAGGATTGAAAATGTCTGTACCTCAGAAAAACGTCTTAAATATAATCCAATCATGCAGGTGTGAAACAAAAGGTAAGGAGGACATTTTGATGAGGTTACTTCACTTAAAGTGTGGCCCATCTCAGTCAGGATGGGTCTTAATCCTAGTGCTGGAGTCCTTTATAAGAGAATGAAATTTAGACTGAGAGAAAGTTATAGGGAGCAGCCAGAAGCTGAAATTAAACAGAAGGAAGAAGAAAATGGAGAGGCCAAGAAAAGCCACCATGTGCATTGCCCTGTGACAGAGGAACAGAGGACCAAGGATTTCCAGGAACCAGATTTGGGGAGAAAGCTGCTTTGATGACACCTTGATTTGGACTTTACTTTAACTTTAAAATAATGAGCAAATAAATTCACATTGCTCAATCCAACTCATTTCATGGTATTTGCTTGAGCAACCCAGGAAACTAAAACACTTCCTAGGGATTTTTAAATTCCTGTTACTGTGATCTTCAGCTCTGTTTGGTTCATTCCTTTTCATAATTTCTATCTCTTTTTTTGATATTCTACTGTTCATCTACCATTTTCCTGATTTCCTTTAATTCATTGTATATATTTTTATTTAGCTCTTACAGCATTTTTAAGATCATTTTGTTTAAAGTCTTTGTCTTCAATGTCCCAGATCTAATCTTCCTCTTTGATGGTTTCTAAAGCTTCATCTTCTCCTTTGCCTAGGTCATTGTCTCCTATTTCTTTGTATCATTTGTAATCTTTTGTTGAAATCTGTACATTTTTTGTATTTTAGATGTTATTGCTGGAATTTAGACTCTGAGGCATATGTATGATCCTATCCTTAAGCTGGTAACCTGCGAGTGTATGACAGAGCAATCCTTGAATGTCAGGAGCTAACAAAAAAAAAAAAAAAAAGGAAGAAGAAAAAGGGAAAAATGAAAATACCTTTCCTAGACTTTACAGATTGACCTGCCTGAATGCTCTCCTTCGCGGTTTATCCATACTAAGAGTCTGCAGAATAGCTCGAGGCTGAAGTGTAGGGCCCTCCTTGATCCTTTCTGCACATGGATCTCTTCTTGGGCTTGGATGTGTGGCCTTATTATAGAGACACGAATGTCCTCTCCTCATTAGGAAACAGTTTTCTTGTGGTCCTGGGCACTGCACTGTATCTCCTACATCCAGCAATCCTTTGTTCCTTGGAGTACAACTTGGCTGTACTCCCACCGTGTTCTGTAGAAGAGTTCGATGAGCCGCCTTCTACACGTAGGGTGAGTTCTGGGATGGCAAGTCCCTCAGGCCACTTCCAGACAGATTGGGCCAGACATACATGCTGCCAGTATGTGCACAACCGTTTCTCTGCTCCCTGCAGAACCAGGACCAGGGATTTGCACAGAGAGTATGGGCTGGCTTTGTGCTCAGCCCTGAGGGATGGGGGAGGATCCCGCCAGGGAGCCATGGGTTGCTACCACTTTCAAGTGGCCTTTTTCTTGATTCTTTGTTTTCTGCAGCTTTTAGAAAGATGTGTTTGATACTTCTTTTTATTTTATTTTATTTTTTTTATTTTTTAAAGATACTTAGATTACATGAATGTTATGTTTAATACTTCTTGCTGGTTATTTAAAGTTTGTGAAGGGGGATGGAGCCCTGAAGCCTCTCACCTTGCCATCTTGACCAGGGTAAGCCACCCATTCTTTTTGCAGCTGAGCATTATTTGCTGTTTTAACCATTACATTTTTAATTCCAACCATAATGCTTCTGTTTCTATAAGTTATATTTGTTTTCAAAGCTGCTTGATTAATTTTGGTAGGCTGCTGTTCCTATCTCATTTTTTATCCCATCATTTATTTTCTTAAACATTTCATATATCAATATTCTGGAATTTGGGTGAATATATCTATCTTTTGTTTTGTTTTGTCTTTTTCCTGATCATTTCACCACATAATCTCTTGTTAACTTTGTGTGTTTTGTGATTTGGATCAAGTGCTTTTATTTGATTAAATTTAATTTGTGAGAATTTTTGAGGACCTAAAGTGTAATTGCTTTCCTGCACAGAGATTTGAATTTGCTTCTGTAAATAACCAAGATCATTTCTCACCTGGGTGAGTTTAATTTCCTTTTGTCCTAGGCTTGTTGTTAGAGTTTAGTTCAGCATACCCCTTTGCCCTGGGCCCTAGGCTTGCTTTTCACATCCCAGGGCAACCCTGGCTTTCCTCTTTGCTCACCAATTCTTAACATGCGGGTTTAAGTTCTACTCTTCCTTTCTCTTTAACTTTTTTTGCTCTTGGAAAATTTCCTTAAGTTTTTTTACAAAGGAGCCATTGTTTTATGGTGGGAAGGAACTTTATAGTCTCTGATAAAACATATTATAAGTAAAGTTCTCAAAAGTGAGATATTTTATAAGGTTAGCCAACACAGAAAGAGAGCACAAAAAAAAAAAAAAAAAACTTCTGTATACTATGAGGCAGTACCTATGTACTATAT
>PVKH010038597.1:0-11304 GCA_004027955.1 Chaetophractus vellerosus | reverse complement strand
GGCTTCCAGGTTCCTCTGTTCCCGGGGCTGCGTTTCTCTCCGGGCTTAGTTTCTGTTTCCTTCACGAGTTCAGCTGTAGACGATGAGGCTTTCTATGCTTTGCATCTCTCCACAAGGCCAGCTGTAGACTATCGGGCGAACGGCTCACTCCAGCATCAGAACTGTTTTTTCAAATCTCCTTCTCCAAAGCTCTGCTCTCTGCTTCTCTACTTGAGACCACGCCCACCGAGGGGCAGGGCTCAACGTCTCACTGACCTGGCAGTTAACGCCCTACTCACAACTCAATCATGCCCAGATGAACAGACCAGCTTACAAACATAATCTAATCTATATTTTTGGAATTCATAATTAAATCAAACTCAAACCATTACACCTAGGATTGGAGCAGAGAGAATTGTCAAAGAGTAACATCTGCTAGCAGGCCAGGAAAGTGCGTACCAGGAAAAAAATAAGAGAGGCTTTTTGATGCATTGACTGCCCCCTCCCCAAACCCTTGGATACTCAGGTGTTTTCATCCCTTTAGTGGGTCCTTGCTCCTCTTTTGATTAGTTAAGCAATGGCAATTTTAAAGACATAGAATAAGTCAAATCAAGAATTAAGGAAGAGCTGTAACACAAATTTTGGCAACAACAATAAAATCCTGGGCAAGAGAGAGAAACTGATCACCAGAGTACACTCATTATCATAATGAGATAATATCATCAAAATATTACAAGTCATACTAAGAAACAGGAAGATATTGGCCACTCAACAACGAAACAAGTTAAAATGTCAGATGAGACACAGGACTTGAAACAACAAATGAAAGGTGTTTTAAAAAATCCCCTAAATCAATTCAAGGAGAAGAAGGAAAATATGGTTAATGAGGCAAAGGGATTAAGAAGATACTGGGTGAGCACAAAGAAGAATTTAAAAGCACAAATAGAAAAATAGAGCTTACAGGAATGAAAGACACAATAGAGGAGATTAAAAACACATTAGAAACGTACAACATTAGATTTTAAATGGCAGAGAAAAAATAGTGAATTAGAAGACAGAACAGCTGAAATTGAAAAACAAAACAAAACACAGAAGAGCATGTAGAGAAAAGAATGGGTAAAAATGAGCAGGGGCTCAGTACACTGAAGGACAGCATGAAGGGCAACAACATATATATCATGGGAGTTCCAGAAGAAGAGATGGGAAAAGGGGCAGAAAGGATATTTAAGGAAATAATGGCCAAAAATTCCCCAATTTTATGAAGGACGTAAATATACACAATGTACTTCAATGACAATAAATCTGAGTAGACCTACTTTGAATATCAAATGCCAAAGACAGAGAATTCTGAAAGCAGCAAGAAAAATGTGTTCCATCATATACAAGGGACATCTAAAAAAACTTAATAAGGATTTTTCATCAGAAACCATGGAGGTGAGAAGACAATGTTATGATATATTTAAGATACTGAAAAAGAAAATTTGCCAGCCAGAATTCCTTCAAAAAAAACAGAAGGTGACTTAAATATCCACAGATAATCAGAAATTAAGAGAGTTCATAACAGGGGATGGCTCTATAAGAAATACTAAAGAGAGTTCAGCAGCCTGAAAGGAAAAGACAAGAGTGAGAAGCTTGGAAGAGCATGTAGAAATGGAGATTGTCATAGAGGGTAACCTACAAGGTAAAAAGACAGTCAAAGATAATATATGATACATAATATCTAAAGGATAAAGTGGACAAAGTAAGTAATTATTTAACAACAATAATATTGAATGCTAATGCATTAAACTCCCCAATCAAAAGACACAGTCTGACAAAATGGATTTTAAAAAATATGAGCCTTAAATATGCTGTCTACAATAGACTCAGTTAGACCCAAGGATACAAATAAGCTGAAGATTCAAGGTTGTAAAAAGATCTTTCACACAAACAGTAACCAAGAAAGAGGAGGGGTAGCTATACTAATACCAGACAAAACATATTTTAAAAGTAAAAAATGTTATAAGAGATGCATAAGGCCATTATATTTTAATAAAAGGGGCAATCCAACAGAAAAAAATGAAAATTATAAATAACTATGCACCTAACCAGGGTGCCCCAAAATACACGAGGAAAACTATTGAAAAACTGAAGGAAGGAATAAACATCTCTACAATAATAGTTGGAGACTTCAATACACCACTCAGATCAATAGAAAGAACAACTAGACAGAGGCTCCACAAGGAAATAGAACTTGAGCCATCTGATAAAATGAGCTCTACCTAACAGACATATATAGAACATTGCACCTTAAAACAGCAGGATATACATTCTTCTCAGGTACTCTGGACCTTTTTCCAGGATAGACCTCGTGTTGGGTCACAAAACAGGTCTGAATAAAATTTAAAACAATAAAATTAATACAGAGTACTTTCTCTGATCATAACAGAATGAAGCTGGAAATCAATAATAGATGGTGTTTTAGTTTGCTAAAGTGTGCCAATGCAATATGCCAGAAGTGTATTGGCTATTATAATGGGAAGTTAAGTTAAAAGCTTACAGTTCTGAGGCCATGGAAATGTCCAAATCAAGGCATCATCAAGAAATTCTGTCTCAATAAGTTGCAACTTTAGGCAATCAGGCACAAGGCAGGACATAATGCTAGTGTGCTGGCCTCTTCCCTATCCTCCAGGACTCATCTCTTTATCTTCAAGCTGCTCAATGGCCCTAACCTCTCAGGAGCCTCTTTCCATGCCTCTGTGCTTTGCTGATTCCAGGCTCTGTCTTCCATGACCTCTGAGACATCTCCTTCTTTCTCTGAGGCTTTTTTTTTTTCTGTGTATCTCAGTATTCAGTCCACCATTTATAAAGGACTCCAGCAAGAAGTCAAAGACCCATCCTGGGGCAAGCCTCACTGATGAAATAAAATAAAAATGTCCCCAACTGAATCTAATCCAACCAAAGGAATCCACACCAACAAAACTGGGTTAGCTCCAAGAACATGATTTTTTCTGGAATCCACAAAAAGCAAAGTATCGCAGCTGGGAAAGGGAAAAATTTGAAAATATATGAAAGAAAAACAACAACACTCTTTAACAACCAATAGGTCAAAGAAGAAATTGCAATAGAAATTAGTAAATATCTTGAGAAAAATGAAAATGAGAATATGAATTATCTAATCTTACAGAATGCAGCAGTCAGTGCTGAGAGGGAAATTTAGAGCCCTAAATTCCTATGTTAAAAAGCAAGAAAGAGCTAAAATCAAAGACCTAAATGAACAACTGGAAGAACTAGAAAAAGAAAAGCAAACTAATCCCAAAACAAGCAGAAGGAAAGAAATAAATTTTCGAGAAGAAATAAATTAAATTGAGAACATTAACATCAACAACAAAATAATAAAATCAAACAAAAAAATCTGCTTTTTTTTTTAGAAGAATGGTACAATTGGCAAATCCTTAGCTAGACTAAAAAAGAAAAAAGAAAGAAGATGAAAATTTAAAAAATCAGAAATTAAAGTGGGACCTTTAGTTCTGACTTGACAGAAATAGGAAAGATCATAGGAGGATTTTAAGAAAAACTGAAAGCCAACAAATTAGACAACCTAGGTGAAATGGACAAATTCCTAGAAATACATGAACAATCTACACTTACTCTAGAAGAAATACAAGATCTCAACAAACAAATCACAAGAGATTGACTCAGTAATCAAAAATCTCCCAACAAAGAAAAGTGTAGGAGTATATGGCTTCACAGTTGCATTCTTCCAATCATTGTGAGAAGTATTAATACCAATCCTGCTCAAACTCTTCAAAAAGTTGAAGAGTAGGGAAAATTACCTAACACATTTTATGAAGCCAATATCACTCTAATACTAAAGCCAAATAATGATACTACAAGAATAGAAAATTACAGACCAATCTCTCAACAATTCTCAACAAAATTTTGCAATTTGAATCTGACAGCATAGTAAAAGAATTGTATATCAGGATCAGGTGGGATTTATTCCTGGTATATAAGGGTGGCTCAAAACAAGAAAATAAATTAATGTAATATACCACATTATCAAATTGAAGGTGAAAAACCACATGATCATCTTGATTAATGCAGAAAAGACATTCTACAAAATCCAGCATCCTTTCTTGATTAAAAAAATACTTGAAAGCTAGGAAGAGAAGGAAATTTCCTCTACAAGATACCAGGCATTTATGAAAAACCCATAGTCGATATTTTACTCAATGGGGAAATGTTGAGTGCTTTGCCTCTAAGATTGGGAGCAAGACAAGGATGCCCACCATCACCACTGTTTTCAACATTGTGCTAGAAGTTCTAGCTAGAGCAATTAGGAAAGAAAATGAAATGAAAGGCATTCAAATTGTAACAGAAGAAATAAAACTCTCACTATCCTCATATGACATAATTCTATATTTAGAAAATTCTGAAATAACTATGACAAAGCTACTAGAGCTAAAAAATGAGTTCAACAAAGTGGCAGGATACAAGATCACCATGCACAAATGAGTAGTGTTTCTATACACTAGTAATGAACAATCTGAGAAGGAAATACATTTTAAAAATCCATTTATATTAGTAAATAAAATAATCAAACAACCAGAAAATAATTTAACCAGAGATGTAAAAGCCCTGTATTCAAGAAAACTACAAAACATTGCTAAAATAAATGAAAGAAGATCTAAATAAATGGAAGGATATTCCATGTTCGTGGATTGGAAAACTAAATATCATTAATATGTCAATTCTACCCAAATTGATTTACAGATTCAATGTACTCCCACTCAAGATTCCAACAGCCTAATATATAGAAATAGAAAAATCATTTAACAATTTATTTGGAAGGGAAAGGGCTCCTGAATAGCCAAAAACACCCCAAAAAGAAAAGCAAAGTTGGAGGGCTCATGCTTTCTCTTCTTAAAGCACATGACAAAGCTATAGTGTTCAAAATACAATGTTATTGGTACAAAGGTAGACACATATATCAATGGAATTGAATTAAGAGTTCAGAAATAGACCTTCACCTCTACAGTCACTTTACTTTTTACAAGTCTATCCAGTTCACTTTACTGGAACAGGACAGCCTCTTCAACAAATGGTGTTGGGAGAATTGGATATCCACATCCAAAAGAATGAAAGAGTACCTCCATCTCAATCCCTATACAAGAATCAACTTAAATCAAAGGATAATTTTTGTTAATTTATCTTTGTATCTGCTCCCCTTCTCCTTTCTTCAAACCCCGCCTTCCCAGTAACTTAGAATCTAGTCCATGACCTGGACCTGTTGACCAATATAGTATTTTTTGAAAGAATAAATAAGTTTTTGAAAGAATAAACGTTATTTAACCTTAAAAAGAATCAAATCATAATGGATAAAAGACAAAAATATAAAAGCTAGGACCATAAAACTTCTGAAAAATAATATAGGAAAGTACCTTCAAGTTTTGGTGGTAGGAAGTGGGTTCTTAGACCTCACACCCAAAGTACGAACAATTAAAGGAAAAATAAATAAATGGGACCTCCCCAAGATTAAATGCCTTTGCACTTCAAAGGACATTGTCAAGAGGGTAAAAAGATAGTCTACTTAGAGGGAAAAATAGTTGGAAATCACATATCCAAAAAATGAATCATATATTCAAAAAAAAAGATAGAAATCTACAAGTGCTGGAGAGGATGTGGAAAAAGATGTTTATTCACTGCTGGTGAGACTGTACAATGATAGATCCACTGTGAAAGACTGTGTGACAATTCCAAAGGAAGTTAAATATAGATCTGCCACTACTAGGTATATACCCATAAAAACTGAGAGCAGGGATACAAACAGACATCTGAACATGAATGTTCATAGAGGCATTATTCACAATTTCTAAAAATGGAAACAACCTAGATGTCCATCAAATGGTGAATGGATAAACAAATAGTGCTTTATACATATGATGGAAAATTATGCAAATGTAAGAATAAATGAAGCCGTAAGGCATATGACATCATGGATGAACCTTGAGGACATTATGTTGAGTGAAGCAAGCCAGACACAAAAGGAGAAATATTGCATGATCTCACTAATATGAACTAAATATAGTGAAGAAACTCATGGGATTAATAGCTAGAATATAGGTCACCATAAGATAGAAAGAGGATAGAGAAGGGAAAGCTGAGGTTTAATTTGTGCACAACTGGTAAAAACAAAAAAGTACGTTTGTAAATGCTTGGAAATAGAAAGGATGAATGCACATTATAGTGTTTGAAATTAACAGTGCTAATATATGCATAGGATAATGGTTGAAGGGGAAAGTTTAAGGTTATATCACTATGAAAGCTAAAAAATGAAACAGAACTGTACAGCATAGCAAACCTTCTTATGGTCAATGAGTATGATTAATAGTGCATATATAAGAATGTTTTTCTCTGAAATAAAACAAATGCTTGTTAATGTCACAAGATATTAATAATAGGTTGATAGTGGGGCAAAAATACAACCAAAACAAACTGTGGACTGTAGGGAATAAAAATACATTAATATTCTTCCATAAATGGTAAATAAAGAAGTATACTAAGTGAAAGAAACTGGATGTAAAATACTACATATTTTTAACTCCATCTATACAAAGTGTAAACTCAAATAAAGGTATAGAGATGAAAATAGATTAGCAATTATGTATGGCTGGAGACAAATAGAGAGATTGAGAGCTGAATACTAAGGGGTAAGATTTTTTTTCCTTTTGGGGGTAATGAAATTGCTCTAATATTGATTGCAATGATGAATGAACAACTCTGTGATTAAACCAAAAGCCATTGATTATACACTGTAAATGGATTGTATGATTTATGATTATGTTTCAATAAAATTGATTTTTTAAAAAGTGTTGGATAGGATTCAGAGAAATAGGAACATTCATTCATTATTGGTGGCAGTGTAAACTGCTACAGCCACTGTGGAAGATATTTTAGCAGCTCCTTAGAAAGCTAAATATAGAACTACTATATGGGCCAGCAATCATATGGGCCAGAAATCCCACTACTAGGTGTATACCAAAAAGAATTGAAAGTGCTGACTCAACAGATATTTGCATGCTGACATTAGTAATACTATTCACAATTGCCAAACATAGAAGCAACCCGAATGCCTATCAACCAATGAATGGATAAATAAAAAGTAGCTTGTACATACAATGCAATGTTATTCAGCCATAAAAAGGAATGAAGTCTGGGTACATGCAACAATATAGATGAACCTGAAGATACCATGTTGAATGAAATAAACCAGACACAAAAGGACAAATAGTGTGTGATCTCAGTGATTTGAAACAAATAAAATAAGTGAAGTCATGGAGTCAGAATCTAGAACAAGGTTACCAGGGGACCAGGTGGGGATAGGGAATGGGAACTTAAGGCTTAAAATGTACAGTGACAGAAATGTTTTGGTAATGGATGGTGGCAATGGAAGCACAACATTGTAAAGTCAATTAACAGCATTGAAATACATATCCATATGTGATTAAAAGGGGAAACATTAGATTGTATATATGGTAAGAGAATAATTTTCTTTTAAAAAATCTATGGATTTACAGTTAACAAACAGTGAACCCTAAGTTATACCATGGACTTTAATTAATAGTACAATTATTTTTTAAAAATGCTATCATCAATTGTAAGAAATGTTCCACACCAAATGCAAGGTGCTGGGGGTGGTGTTTTATGGGAATCCTGTATTTTATGCATGATTGTTCTGTAGACCCACACCTTTTCTAATAAAGAAAACAAATGAGCGTACAATTAAAAAGAACAAAAAATAAGCTAATAAATTCTTATTGTTTAAAAAATTTAAACAGAACATGCTGACAGCATAATATGTTGTGAAAAGACTATGGCATGTCACATCACGTAAAATCTTGGAAATATCAAAAACTTACAATACAATTTCCTACGAAATCCAAATAATCTGCTATTAAGGATTAAATTTTATCCCATCCAAAAGATATATTGAAACCCTAATTTCCAGTAACTCAGAATGTGATCTTTTTGGAAATAGGAACATTTCAGATGGAATGTTAATATGGTGTCATACTGTTAAAATAAGGTCATACTGGAGTAGGAGGTACCTTCATCCAATGTGATTGGAGTCTTTATAAGAAGTGGCCATTGGAGAGAGCAGCATGTTATAACTGAGTAAAAGAATGCCATGGACTGCTGCAAGCCACCACCAAAATCCAAGGGAGAGGCATAGAACACTTTCTTCTCTATAGACCTCAGAGGAAGCTTGGAACTATTGACACCTTGATTTTGGATGTCTATTCTCCAGAACTGTGAGACAATACATTTCTCTTCTTTTAAGCCATCCAGCTTGTGGTGATTTGCTACAGCAGACCTAGACAACTAAGACACATGTTATACATTTGAAAGTCATGTTCTAGAACTACCTAGTAGCCAGTAATAGGAGTTCAGACTAGTATTGTCCACCTTAGCAAAAAATACGGACACAGAACACTTACACCATTGTAAAAATTTTATAAGGCAATGATATAGAAAATATTAAATTAAAACAATTTAATATTTTATACATATTCTTTCCTTCTGTTTTTTAAATTTCCTTTATTAAATGTGGGAATCCCTGTGGAAAGTAAAAAATGACTTACAATTTGCTTAAAACCATAAACTCCATAGCTATTTTGCATACAGAATCTCATGGCCATGCCATTTCTTTTCAGTCACTGATTTTCTAAGTCAATTCAGAAAAAAGAACAAAGATGTTAAAAATTAAATCACCATTGATTAAACATCTCCAATAATGAGACTACCATCCACCTTCTCTATGAACTACATTAAAACCCAGAACAAGTAATCTTTGTACAATGGCAAAGGGAATATAAGATAAAGCTAAATGTTTCAAGGTATATTTTTATTCACTTTTATAGGAAAATACATTCCTATACAACCTCTTCAGATTTCTGATATAATAAAACAAGACAATATTTTCTCAACTTATAGACTTCCACATGTCTGTGAACATGGATATACCTTTTATTTACAAACTACTCATTCTAATACCAAAATATCAATTAACTGATACCCATCACTAACAGGTTTAATTCCTTAAAATTTTATGATTTCTTAAATTATGAACTGTCAGGACCTTCACTCATCCAAGTTTTCTCTACCATGTTGTGTTTTAAAATAATAAGCAACATATCTAGTTCACATGCAACCATTATCCTGTTTTTAAAATTAAATAACCACTGAATATTAGACTTTTTTTCTGAAATGATGTATTTCTTAAACTTAGAGAAGTCAGTTAAAATCATTGATTTTTTGGTCTCCTCTGTCTGTGTGTGTCTCTCCCTCTTTCTCTCTCTCTCCCTCCCTCCCTCTCTTCATCTCTGTCTTTTTAACAGACAGCATTATACATTCTCCAAATTTGCTTTAGAGTCCATAATTAGGTTTTAAGATCTTTGAGTCTATAGTTCTTCTTTGGTTAACAACTATATTCTCTTCACATTGCAGGACACTAATGCACATAGTAGGTGCACAATAAGTATATTTGTTCAACTTATTTTGTGAATACTCACTTAAATCTGTCAAAAGTCTGGCTTATAGCAATTGATCAACAAATATTTATTGAAAAGATTAAAATATCCCTAAGGTGATTAGAACAAGGCATAATCACTTACATTCAGTCACTAATGAAAGTATCTGTTCTTTTCTCAGTTGAGTCTACTTATGCAAATAAAATAGCAAGTTTCCTCAGAACTCTGTTTTCTAACTACAACATTTAAAAGAGACTTATACAATGAACAATTGAGTCAATAAATATGTATCTTTGAAGATTTTCCATTTGTTTCTTTAGTGCACTAAATGGTAGCCTGGAAGCCAGAAAGGACCCATGTGGGAACCATAGATTTATTGCAAAGAACAGTTGGATAAGTACTAGACTTTACATTTCAATTGATAGGTTTCTCTATACATGAAACTATCAAAGATGGAGCAGTGTAATGCTAGAAATGTAATGGTTGTACGACCTTAAAAAAGGGGGACTTAAACACTCTAGGAATCAGTTTACTCAAATGAAAAATGCATTCAACTAATATCTGATTTGTTTGAATCCAACACTTTAAATAAATATTAAATCAAGTCATTCTTGTAAACTTTCTTAAGGAGTAAGAATTTAAAGATCACATATAAAGTACTCATATAGGAAGATCATCCAATAGTATTATTTGTAATTGAATAACTTCCATTTAGAAAGTTAGATAAAAATATCTTTTTTTTCATAATACATCTACCTTTGTAATTAATGTATTTCCAAATACTCATTGGTTTACTGAAAAATATTAACTGAATACAGGATTCATACTCAGATATGAACAGTGGGCAAACAATTTTGAGAAATTAAAAGTAGTTGTTTGACCGAAGCACAGGCCCATCATTTTCATTGGTGATATGGCTAATAACAGGAATCTCAGTTTACCTTACATTTGTAATTACTGAGTGTATTAGTCAGCCAAAGGGATGCATTTGCAAATATACCAATAATTGGTTGGTCTTTATAAAGGGTATTTATTTGGGGTAGAATCTTACAGTTACCAGGCCACAAAGCATAAGTTTCTTTCCTCACCAAAATCCACGTGTTGGAGCAAGACAGCTGCCAACGTTTGCCAGGGTTCAGGCTTTTTAGGTTCCTCTCTTCCCAGGATTGCAGCTGTAGACTATCAGGCGAATGGCTCACTTGTCTTCTCCTGGGGCATTCTCTCCAACATCAGAACTGCTTCTCAAATCTGCTTCTCAAATCTTTTCCCTCTGTCTTTGGCCTTGCCTTTTATACTTGAGACCACACCCACTGAGGGGTGGGGCTCGACACCCTACTGACAGTGGTCCAGTCAACGCCCTAATCATAACCTAACCACGCCCAGGTTAACAGATCAGTGGGTTGATTTTTTAGCTGTTCTTTTCATTGCATTTGTGTTCCTTTTGTACAGAAGTATCATGGGTAACACAGGATTCATGACACTGCACTAAACTGAAGTTTACCCTAGACTCACCAGCCTGGGTAAAGGTACTGACCCATATCTGGGGAGCCTAAGGCATGCTTTCACTGTCCTTTGGGGGAAGGACAGAGATATCGGGATTTTGAGAATCCCTGGCCCCCATGAATTTCTGGGAGTTAGCCAACTGGTTCCATGTTTAGCTCCATAAGGTTGGGGTTTATTCCAACTTATATAAATTCCTCTGGCTCATGGCCTCATCTTTTTTCATTCTGGAAAAACCCACACTGATCTTGAGGTTAGTGTGAGACTGGTCATTATTCAGGAGACTATTAAACCTGAAATGGGGACTCAGAAG
>PVKH010038596.1:0-11303 GCA_004027955.1 Chaetophractus vellerosus | reverse complement strand
CTTTTATAGCTATTGTTTAGGTGATTGTAAAAAATAAAAAATTACTCCAGTTAATTTTTATACAAAAAGGTTTATTATACTGAGGCACTTAATACTTTTATTTAATTGTGTAAGTGAACAGAAGGAAAAAACATGCTTTTGGGAAACAATAATCATCACTTTAAAATTTTGATTATTTGATGGCTACTTTGTTATTTTAGAATAAATTTTGATGACATTTTACTTTTTAACTTTAAAAGACTGGATTTTAAAAGCCTTAAACTTTAAACTTCAAAGAAACTCCAGGTCACATAGTACATACAGGAAAAATGTTAATGAACTATACATTTATTTTTCAGACAAGAAAAATTATAAGACAATCTTGGTATGAATCATTGAGTATGGGCAGCTCCCTGAGTTATGTCTATTTCCTAAGATTATTGGGCTAGCTCACTGACTTCAGACTGACTTCATGGAATCCTAGTATTCTTTATAGGTCCCTGAGACCCTCATAGAGGGCAGGAAGGAGGTAGGAGTAGCTGGGCTAAAGCTTCTTGCCCAAATCACCCCTTTCTACAGAGCAGCTTTGCTTTTATATGATTAATTTATTGAGGTCCCTGAAAATTTTTATTTTTTAAATAAGGGTTTTGTTCCTAAAACACAGTTAATAAGCACAATACAAAAGAACCAAAATTATAATTTCTTAACTAAGGATGTTTAAATGATAAGCTAGATCAAATAGCAATCAATAGAATTTTCATAATATTCTGAGCATTCAGACAGTTATTTTTATTTAACTTCTACCCAAGAGTACCACTATAATACTACTATTTTTTTCCCTAGGTTATTTTGGTATAACATATAAAATATTGAATATTTTTAATATGCTTATATTTTTAATTCTTAATTAAAAAAAACAACTTGTAGAATTCAACAATTTGCTAACAAAGAATTTGCCAACCTAGGTAATTTCAAGACAATGTAAAACAATTACTCAATATATAAATGCATTAAAATAATGTCAGGTCAATTTTACATGGCTAGGACTAACAGCAAGTAAGACTTAGCTAGTCGCAAATGGGCATCCTGAATCATATGCTACCTGTTTTGCCATTACTGTAATCAACAGCTGTAGATACTCAGAATTGGGTCAGAGAGAAAAAGTTCAAGTTGATGAGTCAAATGAAAAATGATAATTTAAAAGACAGGAAGTCAGGATTTTCCAACCAAGAATAGAAAAGATAGGTTGAGACATGAAAAACAGTACTTTTGTGTGTATTAAATGTTTTCGGTTTCTAGTGCCTGTGGCTAGAAAACAGGCAGTGATACACACGGACATTCCTTTTTATATTCCACACCAATATGTTTACTTCCAGCTCTTAATGATGGGGCTGAAGCCCTAGAATTCAATAGTGCCATTAGATTAACAATGTCACCCAGGGAATACATTAATGTCAACTTCCATTTCTCTGCAGAGAAGCCTCCTCATTCCGAATTCTGAAGCACCTTCCCTCTTTGCAAGGCTTACAATTCAAAAATATTCTGTTCACAATGGGAAAAGATAAAAACTTCAACACTAGCCCGTTTTTTCAGGCCAAAGAAAAATAAACCTGAATGTCTCTCAAGCTTATGATAGGTGACCTCTGTTGTCTGACAGGAAAATGAAAAACCACCCATTTTTATATTTGGCTTAATAAGGTACTTGAGGTAGCAATGCTCAATAGCCAAAACTGACTGGTGATTTTCTTTCTAGATGGTCCATTAAAATTGGCTGAAGATAATGAATTCATCCATCACTTATGACTAAGTGTACTGTCCCCTGCATGCACTCAGGATAATAGCATTTTAGAATGAAGGGTATTAAAATCATCAGATAAATCTAACATTACTGGGGAAAGTCATTTCACAATGATCATTTCAGAGGTCATCATTGTGCACATTCATACCAGTTTCCAACTGGTTGAGGCTCAAAATTGGAGAAGGGAGCAGGACAAGAAGCAATTTTTTTTTCAAGTGACATCAATATTTTTCAGCTACTAAGTTACTCAGCATTTATCAGGAAAGAGAGGGAGAGATTGGAGTGCTTCTCAGTTCCAGTTTTGTAGACCTTTTTTTCCCTGCTTTATACAAAGTTGCATCTTTACGTATTTTGTTAATATTAAGCCACATGAAGGCATAATAGTCACATAGAATAGGAATGAAATATGCTGAATGAAGGTTGTTGAAGAGCAGAAGGCTTTGACAGCTCCAAGAGAGATGTCTAGGGTAAGAGTGTGGGCTATCTCAGCCTAAATCTGGACCCCATTATTTACTGCCTCTGTAAACGCTGAGCAAGATATTTAATCATGCTTTGCCTCAACCATGAAATGGGGATGATAATATTAGCTACCTAGTAGAGTTGAGGTAAACATTTAATGTACTAATACATGTAAAATATTTATGATACTGCCTGGCACATAGCCCTCAACAATGGTTATTCACCATCTTGTTATTATCTGACTAGGACTCTGCAAAAATAAAAAATACTGAGTAAATAGAGGGCAGTGAGCTGATCATCAAGGAGGTGATCCCCAAGTTTGCCACTCTGGAACCAAACCCCAAAATAGTCTAGAAGCAGCAGCAGCAGCAGCAGCAGCAAGAGAGGGGTGTCATCCAGGGCATGGTGCCATGCCTGGGGACATTCCTCACTCAATTTTTGATGGTGGACTATGCTATGCAGGAATATCTAGATGGGAGCATGGTCAATTTTGAGAAAAGGAGGAAGGAATACCAGATGGTCACTGAGCTCCAGCAGCTCTAGGCTGGCTGCTACTACGACTCCCTAGTGCCCAGTGAGCAATTTGGGGCCTGGTTTGGGGCCATGGAGCAGCTCAGAGAGAATGACAGCTACCACTTGTCTCGTGAGCTGCAGTCCCCATCCCAGTGGGCCAGTAAGAGCTTCAAGGCCAAACACCACCCGGAAGGCATCAAGCCTTGGAGCAAAGACCGCCAGGCCCCTGAATCTGCAACCAGCGGTAGCAGCACCTCCCACTCCAGTGTCCAGCTCCAGTGTGGTCCTGATTTCAGTAGCAGGGATGCAGCTGACTCACATCCCATACGTGTGGCTGGTTCCTCAAGCTCTAAGGTGGAAGTCCACCTGAGCCATGTACCAGAGTCCCAAGATGGCCAGGAAATCTGCATCTGTAGGAACATCCTCTTCCATCAAACTCAGAGCAACCCTGACCAGCCATAAGTGCTGCGACTCACAGATGCTCTATAAAGGGAATGTGGGTGACTGCTGCATTGTCCATGGCAGCCTGGATGAGGATAATGGCAACAAGTACAAGAACACCCCTGTGACCAACCAAGATAGGGCTCCAGCTGTGATCCACAAAGCCCTGGAAGAACACAACCTGGATGAGGACAAACCAGAAGACTACAAGCTGGCGCAAATAATTTCAGAGGATCGAATGATGCAGATCCCAGACAGTGTGAAAATTTATTTCACAATGGATCCCTCGGCCAATCATCATTTTCTTCTTGTGAAGCAAGCCACACAGCATAGATGCCAAGGTCAAGAACAGATCTCAGCCCTTCTGGGGACGATGAAGAAGGGACCCAAGTTCTGAAACAGGAAATTCCAACTGGCCCTTGGTGCCTGCCAGCCTCAGGGTCCCCCTTCCCATGTCTGCCTGGCCAAGTAATTTTGCTGACTCCAATCACAATGGGCTAGGCCAGGCAGGCATTTCCCTCCTCACCAGCTCGCCTGGGACACTCCCAGACTCCACTTAAACCCATGCTGCCTGTCATGACTCTGCCCTTTGACAGGCTGTCCTGGGCTCCCATGACCAGTCACTTACTTAGGGGACCACTGAGGTTCTCACATTGAGCCTTTGTGAATGCCTGTGACATTCCAGGGGTCCCAGCACAGCCTCCCCCAAGCTAGGCTATTTCAGGAGTCAGGGAGTCTCTGCTCACTCCCACCCCTGTCCCCCCACTCCTTGGAAATAGATGGAGAGGACCTCTTCACCAAGTCCACTCTTCAACCATTGACTTAGGAGGGGTCCAGCTGGGTCCCAGTTATCTCAAATCTCATGCCACTGCAAGGGCCACATGCCACTGCCTCTGGGGCTTTATGAGACTATGTGAAACATAGTTGGAGGGAGGGTTTGGGTGAGATTGGAACATAATTGAACTTATGAATAAACAGCAAAAAAATAAGATATCTATTGGGGAGGAGCAATATTTATATATTTTAGATAGTAAATGTTAGATGTGAATATTTTATTATTAAAGTCCTGGTTCAACTACAAAAAAAAAATACTGAGTAAATGATAAAAATATACTGAGCTATGTGATGACTTTTTTTTGCTTTTCTTTGGTTTTCAGATAACTGCTTTAGAATACCCTGTAAACTTAGTGTGGCAGTTTGAACCTTGTGGATTCCTAAAAAGATCATGTTCTTGAGGCTTATCCATTCCTATAGGTATGGGACCCTTTGATTGCATTGGCTTCAGTTGGGGGGCCTTTGATTGGATTGCTTCAGTGAGGCATGACCCAGGGTGGGTCTTGGTCCTCTTGCTGGAGTCCTTTATAAATGGAGGACTGAAGCAGAGACATAAGGAGAGGTCCCAGAAGCTGAAAGCTGGAATCAGTGGTGCACAGAGGCACAGGAAGAAGCTCCTGAGAGGCTAGGCCCACAGAGCAGCTTGAAGCTGAAGTGATGAGGCAGGGAGAAGAGAGGAGAGATGAGTGGATGGGCATTTTGCCCTGCCGTGCGCTTGGTCACCCACAGCTGCTACTTGGTGAGACAGCATCTCTTGATGATGTCTGGATTTGGACACTGCATGGCCTCAGAACTGTAAGCTTTTAACCTAATAAATTCCCCATGTAAAAGCCAACACATTTCTGATATATTGCCTTAGCAGCCCTTAGCCTGCATGTTTCTCTTATCAATCCTGTTTTCTAGTCCTTTTGATCAGAACTACCCTTGTTTAATCCAACTAACATGAAATTTAGGAAACTTTGTTCTTTCAAACCATAATTTGGACCCAACTTGGTGAAGCGGTGGGCAAGCAAGAGGCCTGAAATGGTCAGAAATCTCTAGAATATGAATGCCTAATTAGTGGTGCTTCTACCATGGGACATAAAAAAAAAGACAGGACTTAGAGAGTCACTTAGCAGAAACCCTTCATTGGCCATTCGCTGTATGATCGTGATGATAAAGGAACATGATGGAACTGAGCTGAGGTTGTAGGAGTTATTATAACCAGTTTATCTACAAAATAGTCAGAGAGTTTCTCTCTCTCTCTGAAACTGATTGTGGATGGGATACCTTACTACGACTTTGGTTTCTTGGTTAAACCAAGAAAACTGGCTTGTGGAGTCCTAGAGGCCATCACAAGGCCTGTGACATATCCCAGATTACCCTAATTTGTCTTCTCTTTATTACCATGGGACTGTGTGAGAGCTGAGGGATCCTCTTTCTTGATACACCTGTAGGAGATATACTCATTTCTTTATATCGTCTGCTTTAGAGTCCCTAATGGACTACTGTGTACAAGGTAAACTTGCTAATTAAAAGTTTTTCTCATTTGTAGTCCATCTTTATTCAAGAAACATTTCTTCAGAGCTAACTAACTTTGTATCTAGATCCTGGGACTACAAATATGAGTAATACAGAATCCCTGGTTTGTGATTATGGAAACATTTTGGTAATGGATGGTGGTGATGGTAACACAACATTGTGAATATAATTAACAGCACTGAATGATATATTTGAATATGGTTAAAAGGGGAAATGTTAGGTTGTATTTATGTTACTAGAATAAAATGTTTTTAAAAAAATCCAAGGAACTGCACAACACAGTGAGCTCCAAGCTAAATCATGGACTATATAGTTAATAGTACAATTATAAAAATGTGCTTTCATCAATTGTAAAAATATACCTCACCAATGCAAGTTGTTAATAATAGGGTGGTATATTGTATTCCACCCATGACTTTTATGTAAACCCACAAGTTCTCTCTACAAAAAACAAAAACAAACAAAAACAAAAACAAAAAAACACAACTACCACCACACATAACCCCTGACTTTTAAGATCTCATAGTTTAATGAGGGAGAAAGGCCTATGACAGAACTACTCTATTTGGGCTATAATTTAAGCCTTAAAATTCTGTAGGAGTCAAGAGGAGGGAGAATCTAGTTGACCAAAAGTATCACTTGCTTCTGATCAGTTTTTTATAGCATCATTGTAAATCCATCCATTCAAACTCATTAGAAGAGATGGATGGTCCCTCAAGTTAAAATATCTCTAGACTGCTTCTCTGAGTTCATATATCTTGATAGAACAGAATAAAAAGGGGGCTTTTTTGGGCTTTAATATTTTCTATATTGGAGCACTGAAGGATGTGATCCTAATTCAGCAAGGATTCCTTACTTCTATGCATTCTTGGTCTCCATGTTTGCATTTTGATTCTATTAATATTTATAGAACAGCCACAGGGTTCTCAGCACAGTCACCAGTTATATAATTTCTTTGAATTTCACCTTTAAAAGCAATGCTGAAGCATCCAACAGGGATAAATATTTATTAGTGGAACTATAACAGAAGAAATCATTTAAATTTATTACCCCGCCATGCCCCTGAGCTATAATGCTATTGTACAGAAGAAAAAATTAAGACTAAACCCCCAAATGACATGATTTGGGTTGAGAATTCAAACAATGAATGCACTAATGTAAATTCTACATTTCACAAAGATTATTATTCCTTATCATGGTAAGCTGAAATTTAAGACATAGGAAAAATGTGCTATTAAATTTGAACAGATGGCTAATTTAGTTGCATGCTACATGTTTTATAAAACAGTTTGACTAGACATATACATTTGAATACTTCAAATGCAGCAAAATTTTGATTGCGAATTAACCTCCCCAGTGGGTGAAGCCCATGCCCCCGTGTTGAGGAGAGTCTGGCCACTATCTGGATGCTTAGAGAGGGTGGAGCCTTCACCCTGTCTTTGGGGAAAGCATGGCCACTGCACAAGTGCTTGGAAGGGGTGGGGCTGCTGCTCTTTCGGGCCCAGAGGACAAAACATCAATCCATAGATGGCTCTCATCTTGAAATCTAGTGGAGTTTCACTGCTTGAGTTTTGTGCTTCTTTGGGACCCATGACCTCTAAGTTTTCCTTCTAATTTTTCTCTTCTGGAATGGGAATATTTATTCTGTGCCTGTCCCACCATTGACTATTGTAAGCAGTTAATGTTTTCTGGATTTCACAGGTCCACAGACAGAGGAATTCCACCCTAGATTGGACCACACCCATAACTGATTTTTTAAACAAATAAATTTTATTGATACATATTAGTAAAGCATACAATTTATCCAAAGTGTGCAATTAATGGTATTTGCTATAATCACATAGTTGTGCAATCATCACTTCAATCATTATTAGAGCATTTTCATTATTTCAATAATAATAATAAACAAAAAACAGAGAAACAAAAAGAAAATTCCTTACCTCTCAATCTCTCTATGCTTCCCCCATTGTACATTGCTGCTGTTTCTAACTATTCTCTCCAAAGTATATAATAAATGGCTTTTAATATAATTACAATGTTGTATATCCATCTCAAAAATTTTAGAACAATTTCATTATTCCAAAAATAAAGACTCCACACCCCTTAGCATTCCTTCCTCAGACCTACATAGCCACTAATCTCCTTTCATCTTTATAAATTGATTTATATTTACATTTTATATAAATGAAATCATGCAATATGTAGTACTCTGTGTCTGGTCTCCTTCACTTAGTATGTTTTTTTGTGATATTAATATTTTATACTATTAATTTACATTTGTTCAGCTTCAAGGAAAAACATTCTTATATATGCAATTCTACCCATATTCATATTTCACATAATATATTTATATTTCACATAATATATTTAGTTCCTAATAGGGCAATCATACAGTATTTGTCCTTTTGTGTCTGGCTTGCTTCACTCAACATAATGTCCTCCAGGTTCACCCATGTTGTCATATATTTCACGACTTCATTTCTTCTTACCACTGCATAATATTCCATTGTGTGTACTCCACAATTTGTTTATCCATTCATCAGTTGATGGACACCTGGGTTGTTTCCAACTTTGGACTGTCATGAATAAAGTTTTTATGAACATCATGGTGTGGATATCTATTCATGTCTTTGCTCCCAGTTCTCCTGGGTATATATCTTATCAATGGTATTGTCGGATCTCATGGCAAGTCTACATTCAACTTCCTTAGGAACTGCTAAACAGTCCTCCATGGTGGCCTTACCATTCTACATTCCCACCACATCCTCTCCAACATTTACAGTTTTCTGACTTTTTAATAGTGGCCAGTCTAATAGATGTGAAATGATATCTTATTGTAGCTTTGATTTGCATTTCCCTAATCACTAGAGATGTGGAACATTTTTTCATGTGTTTGTTTGCCATTTGTATTTCTGCTTTGGACAGTTGTCTTTCAAGTCTTTTGCCCATTTTTCAATTTAATTGGATAGTTTGTCTTTTTATTATTGAGTTGTATGATCTCCTTATATATCATGGATATTAAACCCTTATCAGATATGAGATTTCCAAATTTTTTCTCCCATTGAGATGGTTGCCTTTTCACCCTTTTGACAAAGTCCTTTGAGGTGCAAAAGTGTTTAATTTTGAGGAGGCCCCATTTATCTATTTTTTCTTTTGTTGCTTGTACTTTGGGTGTAAGGTTTAAGAAACTACCACCTACCACAAATCTTGAAGTTATTTTCCTACATTTTCTTTTAGGGGTTTTATGGTTGTTGTTTTTATATTTAAGTCCTTGATCGATTTTGAGTTGTGTTAGGTGTGAGATAGGGGTCTTCTTTCTTTCTTTTGGTTATGGCTATCCAGTTCTGCCAGCACCATTTGTTGGATAGACTGTTCTTGCCCAGCTGAATGGACTTAACAGCCTTGTAAAAAATCTTTTGACTGTAGATGTGAGGGTCAATTTTTGAATTCTCAATTCAGTTCCATTGGTCAACCTGTCGGTCCTTATGCCAGTACTATGCTCTTTTTACCACTGTAGCTAAATAATATGCTACAGTGTAAAAAATTAGAAGGGGGAGTCCTCCAACTTCATTCTTCTTTTTAAAGATATTTTTGGCTATTAGGGGCTTCTTATCCTTCAAAATAAATTTGATTATTGGCTTTTTGATTTCTGCAAAAAAGGCTTTTGGGATTTTTATTGGGATTGCATTGAATCTGTGTATTAGTCAGCCAAAGGGGTGTTGATGCAAAGTACCAGAAATCTGTTGACTTTTATAAAGGGTATTTATTTGGGTCAGAAGCTTATAGTTACCAGGCCATAAAGCATAAGTTACTTCCCTCACCAAAGTCTGTTGCAATGTGTTGGAGCAAGATGGCTGTCGATGTCTGCAAAGGTTCTCTATGTTCCTCTGTATGTTTACATCCTGGGGTTCCAGCATCCAAAACTCCAACTAACTCTTCTGCCACATACTTTTTCTGTGAGTTCCTGCTTACTACTGACATGGCCCTTCATCATACTGAGAGACCTTCCTTCTATTCCTATTTTTTTGGAGTGATTTTATCAAGAAAATATGCTGTATTTGTCAAATGCCTTTTCTGCATCAATCGAGAGGATCATGATTTTTCATCTTCAATTTTGATGAGACTTTGTACTTAGCATTGTTACTGAAATGACTAAGGCTTTTATGATTATGTCACACTAAAATATGTCTGTGAACCAGAGATTAATAAAATGCTCATATTTTATTACTTTAAGTTGAAACTTACATAAATTAGTTTTATTTCTAATTAGCTCTGAAGAAAAAATTTTGTTGCTCTCCTTCAGTGGCATTATACTTGTAGTAATTTTTTATGAAAAGATGAGAGAAGAGATAACTTTGGAAGAACAGGCTTTACTAAATATATAGTTTTATTTATGAGGTCTATAATATACATGTGCATCATCAAACAATGAATTTGTGCAAAATATACTTGTAATTTCTGATTTCCTAAATTACACCAACCTGGGGTAAGGGTATGAAGATGAAATGTAGGTAACATACACAGTGGTATTTCTCAGCTCAAATCTTAAATTTTATAACTATACTTCTTTTGGATTGTGAGCTTTATTTATTATTTCTCTTATTTTGGAGGAAGGGGAAAAACACAGATTTTTAGATATGTGTAACATACTGAATCAAATCAAACTGACAGTTGTTTAAACAGTAGCAGGAACTGAGAATTCTGCTATCAGAATGAGGGCCTGAGTTGAGGTGGTTCTTTCCCACCTCCAGTTCTCCATTATTCTTATACTTACTTCATGCCTTTAACAGCAAAACATCTCAAATGCAATGCCATATTCCTACATAAAGTATCACCCCTTTAACTTTTCATACAAATGCCCCTGTCCCTTCCTTTGTATCTTTCATCTCATGGAAAAGCCAAGATCCCAGAAATGCTTATTTGGCAAAAAGGATCAGTTTCGGTTAGTGCTACTCCCCTAGCATAGAAAAGTGGAAAACCGACTCAGTCATTCTGAGCAGAGGCTCACGAATTCTTTTCTGTAATTTAGCTATTATTGCCATATGGTGTTACTTTTGGTAAACAATCGTACCAAGCCATTCACATGGCATTGCAATGAAAACAGCTTGGGTGCCTTGAACAAGAGTAAGTAAGCACCTCAGGGAGAGAGAACTGGTGGCCACCAGCCTGGCGAGAATCTGGGAGTAGTTAGGTTAGGTCTCCATGTACAAAGAGTTAGGAAAGGGCTGCAGGACCTCATATTTTACTTCAGAACTTTCTCTCTCCTCTCCTTGGAGAACATTGTTTTCTCATTAAGAACCTTATATTAAGGTATAAATATATGTTCAGGGGGTAATAGTTAGCGAGAGAGAAAGAGAGAGAGAGAGAGAGAGAGAGAGAGAGAACTGCTGAAGGGGCAAGAAGGGAAGTATTCCCAGAGTGAGGGGAGAGAAACCTCTTCTGTCCCCAGTGCACTTATGGCCTATTTGCTGGGTTGCTTTATTTGTACTCCTTAAGTTACTATCAGCTAATACCTTAATGAGGATCATTAGATGGAGTGTGATGATTAGAAAGGGAAGAGAAGGGCTTCAAAGGCAAACTCGGTCTACTTTTCAATTTTGCCCGGGGTTGGATCAGATCCAGGGACTGGAGAGGGTCTTGGATCCTTCTCACCCCAATCGTTTGTCAATCACATCTTGTACATAATTTCTGTATCCAACAATGATGCATCTCAGATGTGGTGCTATATTCCCTAAGCCTCTCACAGAGCTTGTTTTTT
>PVKH010038595.1:0-11302 GCA_004027955.1 Chaetophractus vellerosus | reverse complement strand
ACAAAAATTAGGCAGAGCAGTTCTGCTCTCTGGAAGAGTAACTGAGGGAGTAATGTTAACTTGGTATCAATTCCAGATTCAAGAAAAAGGTCTGAAGTGCAACTGCTATGTTGTATCATTTAGCTAATGGGAACTTGATGATTTGCCAAACATTGTTTCTGGGCCTTACACAGTTTCATCATCACAGGCCACACGTTTGCATAGAATGGAACTGGGGCTCACCGTCATTGCAATACCCCCTTCCCTTTCCTTTGTGAGAGCCTCCATGGGCTGTTTCCTTTTGGGAGAATCAGGCCAAACTTATCTCACCTTGGTACAGTCACCTCCTCTGCTCTACAGCCACCCCGCCAATTGAGCACAGCATGGTGGCTGAGCTTTGGTAAAGAAGGTACATACATCCAAGAGCATCCTTGAAGAGGATAGACATTGCTATGTAGATTCATGGCCTTAGTAATAGGAAAATATTGACCCTGATTTACTTGGCTAGTAAAAACATTCATTTTCTTTAGTGTTTGAGAAAATGTAATTTCAAAGACAATGTCTGCTCAATTAAATTCATGTCATAAATACGAGATGGCCTTTGCTAGATGAGACATAAGGTGATTGGTGAAGATAAAGAAGGAAATTCAAGCATGACAAATTGTCTATGGTTTTTTAAAAAATTCTGAAAATGCATTAGATTTGAAATTGCAAGTAAATAAATTAAGCAAGTCCAAAATGCATGAAAAGAACACTGAATCCAATTCTGAAGGAAAAAATGGTATTATTCTTCCAGAAAGGGAAATTTATGTGAGGAAAGGAGGAAATAAGCAAAAACAATAAGGAAGAAATGAAATAAAGCACTGAGGGTGGGCCAACACCTACCCTGGTGATTGTACACAGCCCGTCCTAAATAGAAGCGTGTTAAGCATGTGATAAATAAGAAGCATGTCTCAAGGAATCATATATGTAACAGATTGAATATAAAATACAATATCTTAAGTATTATTTTGCAATAATTAATAAAGGAGGCAGGGTTTGTGGTAAGGATTTCAACTTTCTTAATTCAATGTAATCAGTTCAATGCAAAACATCTTTCATTCTCACACTGGATGTATATTTGAAGTTTGCATATTAAAATGAAAGATCTCACATTTTGATTCAAATTGCTGAATGGAAATGTGGGAACAATCAATATGGATAAGCCTAGAGACCAATGCAGAATTAAGGATGAGCCACCAAAACATTTTCTTTTCTCTTGCAGAGGAAAGAGGTCTAATTCCCAGTCTTCATTTGCACATGCTGTTATTCAGAGATGAATAGTGTGTCACGTTGTTAGTCACCCACTGGGTCCATAGCATGTAAGCACAGAGAGAAAATGATCCAAGAACCATTGGCATCTAACCCATGATACATTATGTTACTGAATATCTGGCATGGCAATTGGCTAAACCTCATCAGCCTATTGCCAAATGTCATTTAGCAAAACAGTCCCTATCCAGGACCTCTATTTGACTATACTGATAATATTATCACTGGAGGTGAAGAGACACATTCCCAAAAGAAATTCATCATTAGAAACAAACACGACAGCTCATCAAAAAGCAAAAACAACGTGAAGAAATTGCAGAGGAGCTTTTAAATAAGCCATTGTGTTTGTGTGGGTTTGCATGTGTGTGAGTGAATGTGTGCATATGAGAAAGGAGATAGTCTTTATGTCACCAAGTAACATAGCTTTTTTCCCCTCCTAACTGCCTACACTAATGAGTAGGCTTCCCCAACACCATAAATAAAGCCAATATTTATTCTTGCCATCACTCTTCAGATCACAGTATCCAAGGATGCTTGTGTTCAGTCCTTCCTTCTAATTTGGAAAAAAGCTGAGCCAAGCTTTCTCCCCAGCCTGCCTTCTTTCCAAGTAGAAATATCCTTTGTTGCTTTGCCAAGAGTAAAATCAATGTGATATTTCAAAGGTAGGGTGAAAGAGTTCTTTGGAAGAACTTTTATCTTTTCACTTTACAAGGTATTTTGGGGGAATCTCAGTCACACACACACACACACATAAAACCCTTAACTATCATCAGCTCTACCACTGTGACATCTTTAAACTTCTAACCCAGATTTTTCACCTGAGCTCCAAATTCCTATCTATTATTAGACACTTCAAGATCAAACATGCCCAACACCGAGCTCATTGTCTCTCTAGCAGTGGAAGTGTTTACCTTACTCTGACTTCTCTTCATGAATGGCACAAACATGGATCCAGTCATGATTCAGCCAAGGTCCTGAGAATCCTTAGATACTCCTACAACCCCTTCAACTTCCACATCAATTCCCCATTAAGTAACATAGGCTTTACCTGCAAAATAGCTCTCTTTTCAGTACCCTCCTCACCAACCTGACTGTTTCTGCCTTAGCCTGGACTCAAAATTCTCTGGCTTGTGGCAATAGCCACACAATGGTCTTTCCTCATCCAGTCTTAGTTGGGTTAAACCATCTTCCACCCTGATGTTGCACTGAACCTTCAAAATACGCACATACTCATGTCTAGACATTCCTTAGGATCCATCAATTTCATAAGAAAGGGGCAGAACCTAGATGAGGAAGATCCTAATTAATATATAAATTGAATGCAATTCTAATTAGAACTCCAGTAAGATTTTTTAAATTGGAGCAATGATGTTAAGGTTTATAGGGAATAGTAAGTGTAGGAGAAGAGCCAAGAGAATTTTGAAAAAGAGTGTTAAGGGAGAAATAAGCCTAATCAAATAGTAGGAAGTACTCTAAGGCTGCTAGTAAAACAGCATGGAATTGGTATTGCAAGAGAAAAAATAGTTCAATGGTACAGAATTGAGAATCCAAAAATAGATCCCAGAATACAGGAGAACTTAGTATGTGATAAAGATTGTATTTCTATGCTGTGGGGATAAAGGGAGCTTGTTTAATAAATAGTGCTGGCCAAATGGCATTTTCACCTAGATGAAAATGAAATTGGACCCCTGACTTAGATTATATTAAAAAATAAATACCACCTAGATTAAGACTTAATTGTAATACATAGAACCAAAATATCCTGCAAGAAAATCTAAGCAATTATATTTGCAATATAAGAGAAGTATTTCTTACCCATAAGCAGAAACCCCAATGCATACAAGGAAAGATACCATAAAAAATTTAAATCTTTTGTACTGCAAAATATATGAACAAAGTCAGTAGACAAACAAAAGATCTTGAATAAATATTTCTATTGCAGAGGACAGAAAACGATGTCTCAAAATTGACAAGAAAAAAGTTAAAACAACAAAATTGGGAAAAGAATATAAATAGGCTATTCCAAGAAGAGCAAATTCAAGTGTTGAAAAAGCATAAGAATATAATAATAATGAGATAGCATTTGATACGCAATGTACTGCCCAAAACAACTATGACAACTCATGCTGGAGAGGTTGTGAATAAAGGGTACTCTTATATACTACTGGAAATGTGTCTTCTTACAGCCTTTTGGAAAAGTAACTGGCAATTTATTAAAATCAACTCTTTTTCCTAGAAATAAATAAAACACCAGTTTGTAAGAATGTTCTGTATCTGTCACATCCAGTTACTTATATTTTGGAAACAAAGAGAAACATATCAATAGATGAATAGATGAATGGGTAAATAAAATATGGAAAATATGGTACATTCACATTTTAGAAAGACCAAAAGACAAAATGATTTATAGGAATTTCAAAGAGGAATTACATGAGAAAAAAGCAAGATGCAAAAAAGTATGTTTAATAGGAACAAAATTTTATAAAACAGTGATAACCTCATACATGTATATCTGTGTATATTTACATATTAGTATGTGATTACACGAACTCCGAGAAAAAGATGAAGTTTAGATTACGTTGTTAATTTTGAGTACTTCAGGGGCTTAGTTCAGTGATGAGATTAAAGTAGACAACAGGGAAAGGTAGAACTAAACATGGAAAGTCTGTATATGACCACTTTCAGCAAAAACGAAAATTCTATATATTATGAGTGTAGGAGAGAACATTTTAAAAGCCCTCAATGGCTCTTCCGCTGAGTGTACACTTTGAATTGATTGTACACAGCATGGACTGTATAACACAATGAATCTTGTGGTGGAAGATGGAGTGTGGTTGACAGAAAAAATATGAGAACATTCTCTCATGAACTGTAACAAGTATATAATACAAATACAGGGTGTCATTAAGTGGGTAGGTTGGGGGAAAATTACCAAATCTAAGATATTGGCTATAGTTAGTAGTAATGTTTTGACAATGCTCTTTCATAGACTGAAACAATTGTTTCACAACAACCCAAGGTGTTGGTGGTGGGGTGATGTATGGGAGCCCTATAAGATGATATGCATATTTGTTTTGTAAGTTCACTACTTATATTATACACTGTTTATGGATGTTCATGTATGAACGATAAACTTCAATTTAAAACATTTTCAAAAAGTCTTCAATGGCTCTTTATTACCGTCAGAAAAATTACTTAAAATTGTTTGCCACTCAAGGTCCTTTACCATGCAGCCATTGTTTCTCATTCCAGCCTCATCTCTCTACTTTTTAAAGAAAACCTTTATGTTTTATCCATTGGGAACAGTTTTCCATTCCTAAACACTTCCCAGTCTCTAATCGTATCTTTACTTCGCATTTGCTATTATATCCACAAGGATTTCCTCTTTATCCACCTGACGAAGAGCTACTCATCCCTCAAGCCTAAGCTCAAGTTTTACCTCCTTCAAGGCATCCAGCCCTCAGTTTCCCTGCACCTTCCCTGTCCCTCCTATGATAGGGCCCCTACTGGACAGGACTTTGATGACTGCTTTGCTTGTCTTTTTTTCCTCCAAGTCTCTATTACACAAAGACTCTTGGAAGGAAGAACCATTATTTATCATTACCCTGAGGATCATTTAATCTTCCCACTAGCTTCCTCAGCCCAGGCATTCCCTGGAAGGATCCGAGGTTGCTTTTATAGAGCAAAATACTCCTTTCCAATCTGCTTACTTTATTGGAGATAAAGCTGATCTCATTAAATCCACACAATAGGTAAAGTTCAGTCATACAATAATACCAACTTTCTGTGCACAGAGGGAGGTACTTGTGGTTATTTTCTGTGTTCCTGGGTAAATTGTGGGAAGCAGGCAAAAGAACTGAGGTCGGATTTCAGCTGGCTGAGGACAGACCAGATGTAATAAAATGAGTGTGTATTAAATAAGATAACATTCAAAGGTAAACAGTGTTCATTGACTTCATTGTATTCAGGGTCACCACCTAAAACACAAAAGTAAAATAGATTGCCAAATTGTGTTAATGAACACCTCGATACAAACAGTTCCTACTATATTATTTTTAATTGCATCTTGCTTATTTTTAAAGGCCAGTGATCAGTCACTTCTACTGGCTAGTGTCTCAAAAATACAGATAACTGAAAAACTATAGCAATTAAATGCCCTCACAGCCATTATCTTACCAGGGAGCTGTACTATGACCTCCAACCAGTTTAGTTAGAACAGCTGGGCAACTCCTGAAAGATCAATACTGCCCACCACACATCGGGGTGTGCCGCTGTGTAAACCTTGGTTGTGTGTGGAGTTATTTACCCAAGCAAAAACCTGCTTGGGGAGTATGAAAGCAAACATTTCAGAGAGGAAATGGAGAAAGCAGTTCAGTGTTTCGTTCCCTTGAGTCAATACGTCAAAATTACGGGATAAAAGAAAAGAAAATCTTTTGTTTCCAGGGTGGGAAAAGTCTTTGTAATCAACTAAAATTTTTTTTCCACCTGTCTTCGGTTGTGACTAGAGTTCAAATTTGTATTTATTCACAAATTAAGTGAACTGGATTGTCTTCAAATGCTCCTTGGCAGCTGTGGCCAAGTGCCTACATTCTTGCCATTTGGCACAATTAAAGGAAGAGCCAAAAATGAACCGGTAACAACCTTCTAAAGAAGCTATTAGGAAAGTCACATTACGATGCATTAGTGATGATTTAGCCCCTTGTGCTTCACATTAAAAATTCCCTAGGCAGTCATTGCTTCTTCAATTCAGAATGCGTAACTGAAAAGACATTTCTAAACCAACAAGCTGAGTTTATTATCTCTGGAGAACCGGCACACAAACTACTGAAAGGTAAGTGCAACAAAAGCCAATCGCCTCTACCTTGTCATAGATTTCGAATCTTTTATGCCCTTGTCTTTAGGCATGTTTCATGGACTTGTATGGAAAGATAAGACATCTGATGTGTAAAGAAGGGCATTACAGATACATAGAAACATGGACCTGGGAGGTATTTTGGCACATATTTAATCTAACTTCTTCATTTTATAAATGAGAATACTAGGGTCTGCAGATGTGAAATTATAAGCCCAAATCATAGGGCCACTTAGAGCAAAGCTGGGAATGGAACCCAAGTCTCTTAACTCCCAGTCTGGTGCTCTTTGCCTCTGCCTGCCTGCGTCTAGCCAACCTGCTAGGCAGGCTCTATGGGCTAAAGTCATAGGGCCATCACCTGCCCTTGTACTCAATCAAGACGCCTTTTATAACAGTCCATGGTTGCTTTGCTTTGCTTCGTGTTTGCTACTATTACTGCTGCTCACGATAATTCCTGGAAGGTGTACCATGGCGATGTTAAAGTGGTGAGAAGGAATCAAGCCAAGTGTTACTCCATGCAGCCGTTCCAAATCCAGAACTGAACTCTGGGAATTCACAGATTTCCTGTGGTTCTAAAACCAGTAATTCTGAAGGTGTGATTGTTGAAAACTGATTCTAAAATGTGGCACAACAAAATTTTGTTTTGTAGTCAAATAAGAATCATAATATTTATTAGCATATTAAAGGACCTGAGAAGTCCTGCTGTAAATAAACTGGTTTAACTCTACTAAATTCATTACTTCCCAAAGGCATTTGAATATAAAAGTTTTTCTGTGTGCCTGACACCAGTTTCTGACAGAACTAATTTTCCACAGAACAAACATTAGTAAGTTGTCTTATCTCTGGGAGCAATAGGGTGTGGGAGCAATACCTCATTTTGTTAAAAATAATGTATCCTGCAAGCAGCTCATTGTGCGGTAAGAGTGGGCATAGGCGGGGGGGGGGGTGGCAGATAAAGGAGCTAGAAGTTAACAATGATTCTACACTTCTTGAGTTCCTCATTGTTTAAACAAAGACATATAACAAGTAAGCAAAGAATAAGTCAGTGTCCTGGATCCCCATGAGGCACAGGTGATGAAGGCTTTAGGATTTCAGACTTAATCTCAACTGGGACAAAATATGTTTTAAATTAGATCCCAAAGGATATGTAGAAAGGACAGTGCCTTGCAGAAGGATAATCAATACATGTTTGCTTAACATATAGATAGACTGAGCTGGGGAACAGTATGCACAATATCCTTTTTTTTTTTGAGATATAATTTCTTTTTTTAAATTTTTTTTTAAACTTTATTTTGTACATTTAATAGTTGAAAATATAGACAATTAAAAACTAAAAAGAAAACACGGTTGAATAAAAACATACATTTCTCAATTAAATGTACTGGATACATATAAATTTTTTTTTAATCATACAATATGTTACACAATACATTTGATTCATAGTAAAACAATCATACAGTATCTGTCCTTTTGTGTCTGGTCAGATGCACAATATCTTGAAGTCAAATTGAGCATGATGTGTCTGTCATTCACGGAAGGAGTGACGAATCTGCTATGCCTGGAGTGGGGCTGGGAGTGGGCATTGTACTAGAGAAGGCACGAAATTGAAATTGGAGAGGCAGGATATATGCAGAATTTATCCTGACAAGACTTTTTTCCTGAACTTGTGGGACTTCTCGTACTCATCTTTACCTTCTCCCATCTTACACGCTGCCGAGGCATTTAAGCTGCCATTTAATAAATACTAGTTAATTGAAAGAATTGAAGAGCAGGTGAATGAGTGTGAATAAAAGAAGTGGAGTAAGAACAACCTGAGGTTTTCTGTCTGGAAAGTGATATGAGGCACACAGTCTTTTTTGAGAATAAATCTAGGGGTGATGTTTGAGGAGGGTTGAGGTTGTGAGATACCATAGACCACAAGTATCAGTTAGAAGGCAAAGGTCGAAGGTTAGGCCAAATCCTTACCCTGGAGTGGACAAATTTGAAAGGAATTTTGAAAGAAGAATCAATAAGACAAAAGGCAACTAAATGAAGAAAACATAAGGGAAGGGAAACGTGAAAATAGCAACCACATTTAAACCTAAGTGTCTAGTAGAAAAAGAAAAACTCCAAGAAGAAATGGGATTTGTAGAGGGATTCAGTGTGGGACATGATAGCAAATGGTGCAGCTACTCACAGGGCATATTCACCCGTATTGGCTCAGTTTCCAAAACCTGTGTGATGGGGATGTGATTATTATTAACCTTATTTTCCAGACGAGAAAAGTGAGAAACAGAAATGTCAGATGTCTGTTCTAAATCCACACACTCAGCAGGGAGCATAACTAAACTTCCATTCCCACCTCCTGCCTTTACATGCAATGCTCTTTTGAAATGCTATCCTGCAGAAGATATAGGACTCCTTGAAAAAGTCTGGCCAGTGAGAGATTTGAAATTAATCCGCTTAGATATGAGAGCTGGAGCAGCAAAATAGTATTGATTCCCCCAGGAAGTAGTTGGGTGCCAACAACGTGCTTGGCTCAGCGATGTGATGAGGGAATGGAAGGATGATGAACACAGGGTGAAGAATTCACCTCTAGGGAAAGGTAAAAGGAAGAAAAGGCAATCGGTAAACTAGCAGAATTGATCAAAGCAAAAATAACTACTGTTTCATGAGTACCTACTATGTGCAAGGCTGGGGATGATTAATCAAAAAAGAAGACACTACTGAGAAAGTGCAGAGCTCCAGATGTTAGGGCTGGCAAAGAGGGATGGCCTGATTGGAGATGGCAAATGCCATGGAGAACCAGGGGCTGAGAACCTGGAAGGTTTTGCCCTCTCAATATTTTCCCCCTTACTCAAACCAAGAATGAAAATGAGCTAAACTGGATCTGATTTGGGAGTTTTCACTAAGAGCAGACCCTTGCTGTCTTGAATTAAGTGTGGTGCTCTAGTACTTAAAATGGATATGTCCCAGGGAGAAGAAAAAATGATGCAGAGGGAATTAAGTTTAAGGAACAAAGCCAAAGTCATAAAGTTTAAAAAATATATTTGGATGACAGAGATTCCTCTTACCCCTACTTTTCTGTCCCTCAGGTAGAACTAGAGAAATATGCTGGAATGAGTATCATAAGCAGGGTATGTCACAGTCTACCTACCAACTGCCTTTCTGGGCTTCTTGTCCATAGAGGCTTGACATTCCATTTATCTGCTAGATCAATGGTATTAGTTGCCATTCTTGGAGCATGGTCTGATAATCTCCACCCATCAAAATCTTGCACACTCTTCAAAGCTTTGCTCATATACCACCTTCTCTAGGAAGCTTTCTCTGACTACCTTAATCTGAAATGATCTTTCCATTTCTGGATTCTAGAGCACTTTCTAGTAGTGCTAGAAGGATCTTGCCCTTCACTGGTCTGTCTTGTGACTTTTCAGACACTAGCATATATAAAATACATTAATTTATTAAAATACATTAAAATATTTTAAACCCCACAAAAAAAAAGGCAGGCACAGTGTGTGAACCATGGTACTCTCAATGCAGAGCTTTCTATTACCCTCAATTCTTTTTGTATATTTATATTTTACGTTTTTAAGTTTGACGCTCCTGAAGGCAAGGACCAAGTTTCATACATCATAATATTCATCAAAGCGTTGAGCTTAGAGATTCAATACACATTTGATAAAAGGATGAATTAGCAGAATAAAATGAAAGTAAAATAAGCTTCCCTAATTTAAGCATTTATTTATTCATGCCCATGTATTCTGGGCAAGCACTTTTCTAAGGTGCTATGGTTACAGCTCTGACCAAAGAAATAAAAGTGCAACCCATGCAGCTTACATTCTAGATGAAGGAGACACACAATGTACAAATAATGAAGCGAAATATTTATCAGAGTGGTAAGTGCTAGGACAGAAAATAAAGCAGAAAAGAAAGACAAAGGGGGTGTGTGTGAAGGGGGAATGTGTGAAGCTTTAAATAAGATGATCAGGGAAGACCTCAGGGACAAAGTAATTTTTGAGCACAGCATTAAAGAAGTGACTAAGCCTTGCAGATTTCTGAGGGAAGTATATTCCCAGGAGAGAGGCCAGCAAATGAAAAACCTCAAGAGAGGAGTGTGTTTCGATGGTTCAAGGACTAGCAAAGAAGCCAATATGGCAGAAGCAGAGCTGGCAGGGCAGGAGGGATAGAAGAAAATAAGGTGAGACTCCAAGGGAGGATATCAGTCTACTAAGCGCTTAACGAATTGCCACAAACCACTGGGTGACTTAAATCAGCAGAAACGTATCCTTTCACAGCTCTGGAGGCCAGAAGGCTAAAATCAAGGTGTCAGCAGGACGGTTCCTTCTGGAGACGCTGAGAGAGAATCTGTCCCCTGCCTCTCTCCTAGCCCTGGTGGCTGCCGGCCAATCCCTGGCATCCTTGGCTTGCAGGCACATGACTCCAACCTCTGCCTCTCTCTACCCGTGGCATTTTTCTCTGGGTCTCTGGGTTTCTCCTTTTCTGTCTCTTCAAAGGACACCATCACTAGATTTCTGACCCATCCTAATCCACTATCTACAATGAATTTATACAGATAAGGTCACATTCTCAAGTTCTGGGAGAGGGACACTCTTCAACCTGGTATAGGGAGCAAGGGAGAAGGAGCAAGAGCAGTTAGGAGGCTGTTGCAATTATCCATCGGTGGGATTGTGTGGCTTGCTGTTTTGGGGGAAACAGGGGAGTTGCTGAGAAGTGGTCTCATTCTGGATATATTTTGAAACAGAGCTGATGGGATTTATTGACACATTATTGATTTACTGTTTTTTTTTTTTTTAACTTCACTCCTTTAGAAACAAGAGCGTTAGTTTTTGGAAGAGAAAGGGCTATGTGAAAACCTGATCTGTGAGTGGAGGACAAATCCATGTGGTGGTTTACAACAACCGTTGTAAGTAGGCAGGAGATGTAGGGGACTTTTTGCAGTTTGGTTATTCGATATTTCGTAAGTATGCCTATGGGTCAATATATTTTGTTGTATTTCAAGGAGAGCAAAATTTTAGAAGAAAAATAAAGTGCTCTGAGGACAGAAAATATCTTCACATGGCAAGGAAGGATAAATGTGTTGAATTTCTCATGCAAACCTTGAGACCCAAACAACTTTATATTTTGATTCAATTAATCTATTTGAACGGAAATATTTCT
>PVKH010038594.1:0-11311 GCA_004027955.1 Chaetophractus vellerosus | reverse complement strand
TTAGCTGCCAGGAAACATAAGAAGAAGCAACTCAGACATGCCTGACTCTGCAGGTGTGTACGGGCTAGGTTTCTAAGTTATTTCCTGACAGTAGAGCAATGTCTAATGTAATCCTCTGAACAAACAGTCATCATAGTCTCGTTCCATTCAAAATCAGCCAGGGGTTGAGTGAATTATATAAAACACTTTAAATTAAGAAAAGAATAAAACTGCTGCTAAGAAATAATCCTCCCTTTTCTATGCTACTTTCAATCACTGTGCCAGCTCCTTTTCTTTTTCTACTTCCTAAAGCCAATCAATCAACTGCTCAATCTGCGAGCATTGTAATTGTTCTATGACAGGAACATTTTTATCAGGTGCTTGGATTCTCAAAGGCATGCCTATGATATAGCTCCTATGCTGTAAAGATTTTACCATTTGTCGATAGAGTCAAATAAGGTTTCCGGAAATTTCTTTTGACTCCCATGACTTTCCAAATGCATAATTAAGAAAGTCACTCTTCTAGGTATTTGCAGCCCTTTGCATTGAAAAACAATCCTCAGATTCAAAAATTTAACTGGCTCTACATAAACTTACAATATAATAATAAGAGTGTTTTTAATTAAAAAAAATACTTTCCAATGAGAGTAATTCAATAGTTATCAATTATTAAATGACTGCATCCACTGTGTTTCAAGTGAAAACTTTTATGATGGGCAGTTTGAAATACTCACAAAAGCAGAAAAGATCAACTTGTACACATCACCAACTTCAACATTCATCAATACACGGTCACTCTTATTTCACCTTTATCCCAAACCATCCCCACCCTCCATATCCTGTTCTAGATTATTTTAAAGTAAATTCCAGAAATCACATCATTTATCTGGAAATGTTGCAGGAAGTATCTCTAAAAAATATTCAACTATTATTATAGAAAATATATGCCTTAATGCCATCCAATATCATGTCAGTGTTCACATTTCCCCCAGCTAGCCTATAAATTTGAACATTTATTATTTGAAATTGGAGCAAAAGAAAGTCCACGCAGTCCATCATTTTTCTGTTCCCTGTATGTTTTGTAATAAACCAGTTTGTCTGTCATATAAAGGTTTCTACCACTTGGCTATTCCTGATGGAATCCCTATGATGTCAATAACAAGTTGCTCTGTGTCATATATTTCCTATAAATTGGTATTCAGATATAGAGATTCAATCAGATGCATGGTTTTGATTCCTTTTTATGGCTGAATAATATTCCATTGTGTGTATACCACCTTTGTTTATCCATTCATCTGTTGATGGGTGGTTGACTCATTTTTGTGATGTTAACAATCATTGATGACCATTGCCTGGATTCAAGAATTCACTATGGTTTGTAAAAAAATAATATTCCATTTCTATTGTCCCACTTTGCGTAGTAGCTTGGATATTTCTAAAATGAGAAACTTGCCCTAATGAATGATTTGCTTACACTCAAATCTGAATTGTATGTGAAAGATAGGATAAACACTTGCTTGATTCTTTGTGTTTATTGATTCATTTTAATTTTTTTTATTAGAGAAGTGGTAGGTTTCCATACACCCACTCCAATTTTTCACATTTTTTATTGGTGAGGTACCTTTGTTCCAATTGATGAGAGAATATTATTATAATTATACTATTATCTATAGTATACAGTTTACCTGAGAGTTCACTGTGCTCTACAGTCCTATGGTGTTTTTTAAAATTTACTTTTATTCCAGCAATATATATACCCCTAAAATTTTCCCGTTCAGATATATAATTCCGTAGTGTTAATTACATTCCCAAATTTGTGTTAAACCATCAAAAGGTGGTTTCTTATGCCCCACCAAGAGTGATTAAAGATTTCTTAAGAAAAGTAGACATAAGGAACTCATGTATTTAAGTAGTTATCCTTATAAGTGCTGAACTTTCCCATCCTTTGTTAGTGGGAGCTTAACCAGAGAGGCCTAAGTCCTTCATAAACCACCCTTGTAGCTTTATGTGATGACTAGTTGTCCCAGACTCATCTTTCCATTTCCTGCCTTAGACTTGCAATCAGTCACTTCTCCAAGAAACTCTGGTTCCCAATGCTCTTTAGAGAGCAGAGTCTGGTCACCAGGAATGCTCGTGCTCCTGGGCAGCCTAATCCTCCAAGGCCATTCCGGTGGCGAAAACGAAGAAAAAGGCATTTTTGTCTTAACAATAAAATACATTAGAAATTCATTCTGACACTTCTTATGGAAATTTAGAACTAGAGAGGTTTCACGTCTCCCCATCAATTTTTTGAACTTTACTAGAATTTCTCTTCTAAATAACACCAAAGTAATTACTTAATTTATTTATCCCACAATACACACAAAACAGTCTCAGAATAAATATTTCAGCACTACCATCACCGTGTTAATATTATTTGCAGTTTTTATGTCCTTAGTCCTTAAAAGGACTTAAAGTCAAATTACTGTGTCTTATAGACATTTGGAATAATTATTTTCTGGACTAATATGCCACCACCTGGATAGTTTAGGTTCCTTTATTTCATCTTACTTTACATTTTTAGGTTTTGACTTTTTGCATTTAATTTTGTTTCATAATAAAATAAAACTGTTACAAGATTTCAAAGTCTAATCTATTAACAAAAGGTGTGGGGAGGGGCATATTTGAGAACTGTTGCTTCTATTCCTGCCTCATCCACCCTATTTATTTCCTATGCCTTAAATAAAAAATTTGGTAATTTTATTCTTTCTTTAAAAATATATGTGTTTCAATTTCTTAGGCTGCCTAAAGCAGATACCATGAAATGGGTAAGTTAACAATGGGGATTTATTAGCTTACAGTTTTGAGGCTAAAAAATGTCCAAATCAAGGCACCATCAAGGTAATGCTTTCTTCCAAAAGATCAGATGCCGGAGACCCTTGCCGTGTTGCTCTGTTGACACATGACAAGGCACATGGTGATGTCTGCTGACCTCTCCCTTCTCTTCCAGGTTTTCTTGCTTTGAGCTTCTTGCTACAGTGGCTTTCTCTCCCTCTGAATTTTATTCTTTTATAAAGGACTCCAGTAAGAGGATTAAGACTCGTCCTGAATGAGGTGGGTCTCGTCTTAACAGAAGTAGCCTCATCAGAAGGTCCTACTTACAATGAGTCCACACCCAAAGGAAGGAATTAACTTTAAGAATATGCTTTTCTGGGGATACATACAGTTTCAAACCACCACAATATGTGTGTCTAATCTATAATTCCATCTATCTGTCTGTCATCTGTCTGTCTATCTATCTATCTTCTATCTTTCCAATCTATCATCTATCTCATCCATCTCTGTCTAATCATCTATCTATCTATCCATCTAATAACCCTGTCATCTTTCTGTCTATCAAATTAATCCAGTTCCTCCACGGGACACATGGTTATGATATGCATCTATTAAACGAATAGCATTTTGCTTGAACTTCTAAATCTCATGTCTAAAGGGCACATTCACTTTATCCAGAACACTGTGAATATTCTGATGATATATTACCAGATGATTCTTTAGAAGAGAGAAATAATTTCATTTCGTAGTAACATCTGGGCACCAAAACAATGCATGAGTATCATGCCAGTAAGCACATTATCCAAGGGATGCAAACAATCCTCCACTCTGTGACTATGCGAGAATCAGCTGAGATGCCAAAAATGATGGCTCAGAGAATTAGAAACCAGCTGCTTTCTAAAGCTCTTATTTTGCCTTGAAGAAGACACAGTCGGGGAACCTATCTGTGAGTAGATTCTGTATGAGCAGAAACCTGAAGGGAGTGAATGTGGGACCATGTGGATATGTGAGGGAAGAATGTACCAGGCAGCGGGAGCAGCGAGTGCAGTTAAAAGAGGTAAACCACAAAGAAAATTTTAGAGCATTTCCATTTGGGGCCATTAACAGAGGAGTAGATGTGGGGAAGATACAGAAAATAAAACAGGTCTGAAAAAAGTAGACTCAGACAAACCATGGAATAATTACAAAAGAAATGACTATCTAATCAATATTTTATTCATTTATTTTTGCCAATGGGTAGGTTTTGGTGTCGATTGTTTCTTTAGTTATATTTAGGCATATTTATTCAATTAATATTTATGTACCAGTTCCTTATGTACCATTCACTGCCTTTTCCTGTTTATGCATTTATTGTCATTTGCCTGAACTCTTACAGAAGCTGCCTTCACGGTCTCACTGATTTTAGTGTTTCCTATACCTACACAATGTCTTCTGATCTACAATAACTTTTCCTAGGGAAATGCTCTCTCTCATAATGCTTACCTTACCACTAAAAATAACTGCAACCCACCAAAAGGAGCTGAATTTCTGAATGCAAGATGGAGTCTATGCAATAAATTATGTATTGAAATTCTCCAAACATTGAAAAGAAGGCAACATATTGTGTGTAAACTTTCTTTTTACTTGAGAAGTTTAAACATACAGTATTCCCCTACATTGCCCCACCCTTAATGCTTGACATTATTGTGATACATTTGTTACAAATGATGAAAGAACATTGTCATAATACTACTGCTTTCTATAGTCCATTGCTTATGTCTGGTGTATTTTCCCCACAAACCGTCCTATTATTAACACCATGTCTTAGTATTGTGTATTTGCTATAGTTCATACGAGAATGTTCTCATATTTGTACCGTTAACCACAGTCCATCATTCACCACGGGGTTCACTGTGTTTTATGATCCCCTGCCTTGTACAATCCCTCCAGAGTGTACCCTCAGTGGCTCTCACTTTCCTCACAGAGTTGTACTCTCATCAGCTCAGTCCATTTCAGAATATTTTCTTTACTCCAAAAGGAAAAATCCCATATCCCATTATACACTACAATTATTGTCCCTTAGCATTGCTATAGTACCTTCTTTGCCATTGCTGTAAAAATATTACAATACCACTGTTAACTATAGTCTATACATTACATAAGCTGTATTTTTCCATGTATCTCCATATTCTTAACACCTTGCAATAGAGGAACATTCCTGTGTTTGTAGTATTAACCACAATCATCATCCACCACTGAAATCACTGTTATATAGTCACTAGATTATCCTCTAGCTTTTTTTAAATTGAAATTAATCTCCCTAGACTACGCCATTATATTCACTATAATGTGTCACCATCAACTCTATCCATTTCCCGATATTTACAATCCACCTTATTAGACGTTTCACATACATTCAGCATCAGCTCCCCCGTCTCAAACCACATTCTATCTCCTAGTAATATATATTCTACAGTTTCATTCCATGAGTTTCCTCATCGTATTTAGTTCATATTAGTGAGACCATATAATATTTGTCCTTTTGCGTCTGGCTTATTTCACTCAACATGATGTCTTCAAAGTACATCCCATGTTGTAGCCTGCATCAGAACTTCATTTCTTTTTACCAGCTAAATAATATTCTATTGTATGTGTATACCGCATTTTGTTTTTGCATTTATCGGTCGATGGACACTTGGGTTGATTCCATCTTTGAGCAATTGTGAGTAACGCCACTGTGAACATCAGTGTGCACATGTCTGTTCACATGATTGCTTTTACTTCTTCTGAATAAATTCCTAGTAGTCGGATTGTCGGATCAGATGTCAATTCTATATTTAGTTTCCTGAGGAACTGCCAAAGTGTCCTCCACTAATGCTGCACCATTTTACATTTCCACCAAAGTGAAGGAGTGTTCCAATTTCTCCACAACCTCTGCAGCAGTTGTATTTTTCATTTTTAAAAAAATAACGGCCATTCTATTAGGAGTTAAAAGATATCTCATTGAAGTTTTGATCTGCATTTCCCTAATAGCTAGTGATGTTGACCGTGTTTCCATATGCTTTTATACCATTTGTATTTCTTCTTTGGAAAAAAAAAATGTCTGTTCAAGTATTTCGCCCATTTTTAAATTAAGCTGCTTGTCTTTTAACCAATGATTTAAACCCTTATCGGATATGTGGTTCCCAAACATTTCCTCCCTTTGAGTAGGATGCCTTTCACCTTTTTAACAAAGTCATTTGAAGCACGAAAGTGCTTAATTTTGGGGAATTTCCATTTATTTATTTTTCTTTCATTGCTTGTACTTTAGGTGTAAGGATTAAGAACCCACCAACTACCACAAGATATTGATCATGTTTCCCAAAGTTTTCTTCTAGGAGTTTTATGGCTCTATCCTTTATACATAGGTCCTTGATCCATTTTGAGTTAATTTTTGTATAAGCTGTGAGATAGGGGTCTTCTTTCTTTCTTTTAGCTATGGATATCCAGTTCTCCCATCACCATTTGTAGAACAGGCTGATCTGACCCACCTGGGGAGGTTTGATAGCCTTGTCAAAAATCACTTGACTATAGATGTGAGGGTTATTTCTGAATTCTCAGTTAGATTCCATTGGTCAATATGTTTATCTTCATGCCAGTACCATGCTGTTTTCACGACTGTAGCTAAGTAATATGCTTTAAAGTCAGGGGTGACAGTCCTCCAACATCATTTTTTTCTTTTTAAAGACATTTATGACTATTTTGGGCCCCTAATGCTTCCAAATAAATTTGACAATTGGCTTTTCAATTTCTGCAATAAAAAAGCCTCTTGGGATTTTTGTTGGTATTGCATTGAATCTGTAAATAAATTTGGGTAGACTTGACATCTTAATGATAGCTCATCTTCCAATCTGTGAACAGGACTGTCTTCTGTGGTTTCTTTTAGGAATGTTTTATAGTTTTCTGAATACACATCCTTTATATCCTTGGTAAAATTTATTCCTAAATATTTGATTTTTTAGTTACTATTAAAATGTAATATTTTATCTGCCTTCCTTCCCTGCTTGCTAATTAGTACCGTTTAGAAATACTACTGATTTTTGCATATTAATCTTGTATCCTGACAATTTGCTGAACTCAACTCTTAGCTCTAGTAGATTTTTTGGGATTTTCTAGGTATAGGATCATATCATCAGTGAATAGCGAAGGTGTAACTTCTTAATTTCCTGTTTGAGTACCTTTTTCTATTTCTTGCCTAATTGCTCTATCTAGAACTTCTAGTACAATATTGAATAACAGTGGTGACAGTGGGCAACCTTGTCTTCTTTTGGATCTCAGCAGGAAAGCTTTCAGTTAGCTGTGGGATTTTAATATATGCTTTTTACCATGTTGGGGAATCTTCCTTCTATTCCTCTCTTTTGGAGTGTTTTTATCATGAAAGGATGCTGTATATTGTAAAATGCCTTTTCTGCATCAATTGAATGATCTATAATTTTTCTTCTTCAATCTAGTAATGTGGCTTATTACAATAGTCCATTTTCCTGTGTTGAATCCTTGCATACTCTGGAAAAATCCCAATTGATCATGGTGTATAATTCTTTTAATACGTTTTTGAATTCAGTTTGCAAGTATTTTGTCAAGGATTTTTGCATCTATATTCATTAGAGACATTGGTTTGTAATTTTGTTTTTTCATAGCATCTTTACCTGACTTTGGTATTAGGGTGATGATGCCTTCATATATTGGGTTTGGTAGCATTCTTTCTTGTTCAATCTTTTTGGAAGAGCTTGAGCAAAGTTGGCATTAGATCATCTTTGAATCATTGGTAGAATTCATCTATGAAGCCATCTGCTCCTGGGCTTTTCATTTTTTGGAGGTTTTGATGACTGTTTCAATCTCCTTATTTGTGATTGGTTTGTTGAGTACTTCTATTCCTTCTAGGGTCAGTGTAGGTTGAGGGTTTCAAGGAATTGGACCATTCCATTTATGTTGTCTAGTTTGTAGGCATACAGTTGTTCATATTATCCACCTATGATCTCTTTTATCTCTGTGGGGTAAGTAGTAATGCCCACCTATCATTTCTGAATTTATTTATTTGTATCTTCTCTCTTCAAGTCTAGCTAAGGGTTTGTCAATTTGGTTGATCCTCTCAAAGAACCAACTTTTGGTTTTGTTTGGTTTTGATTGATTCTCTCTATTGTGTTTTTTTTTCTCAATTTTATTTATTCCTGCTCTAATCTTTGTTGTTGATTTTCTTCTGCTTACTTTGGGAATAGTTTGCTTTTCTTTTCCCAGTTTATTTAGGTGTTCAGTTAGGTCTTTGATTTAGCTCTTTCTATTTTTTCAAATTTCAATTGTGAGGTTATAAATTTCCCTCTCAGCACTCCCTTTTCTGTATCCCATAGGTTTTGATATGCTGTGTTCCTATTTTCATTCATCTTCAGATATTTACTGATTTCTTTTGCAATTTCTTCTTTGACTAACAGTTTATTTAAGAGTGTGTTGTTTAATCTTCATATATTTGTGATTGTTTTCTCATTTTCCCTCCACTATTGATTTCCAGCTTTATTCCACTATGGTCAGAGAAAGTGTTCTGTATAATTTAATATTTTAAATTTTATTGAGTCCTGTCTTGTGACACAACATATGGTCTATCCTGGAGAAGGATCCATGAGCACTTGAAAAGAATGTATATCCTGCTGTTTTTGGGTGCAACGTTCTAAAAATATCTGTTAGGAATTGTTCATTTTTCTTAGTGTTCAAGTTGTTTCCTTATTCATCCTTGGTCCATATTTCTATCCAATACTGAAAGTGGTGTATTAAAGTCTCCAAAAATTATTGTAAAGAAATCTATTTCTCTCTTCAGTTTTGCCTGTGTGTGCCTTATGTATCTTAAGACACCCAGGTTACGTGCATAAATATTTAGTATAGTCATTTCTTCTTGGTGACTTGCCGCTTTTAGTAATATATAATAAACTTCTTCACCAATATAAGAGTTTTACATTTAAAGTCTATTTTGCCCATTATTGCTATCACTACTCCAGCTCTTTTCTGGTTACTATTTTCATGGAATATCTTTTTCTAACCTTTCCCTTTTAACCTGGTTGTGTCTTTACATTTGATGTGAGTCTCTTGTAGACAGCATATAGATGGCTCATAATTTTTTTGTCCATTTTTTCAGTCTATGTATTTTGATTGAGTAATTCCAACCATTACCATTCAATGTTATTACTGTAAAGGCATTACTTACTTTGTCCCTTTTGTCCTTTGGCTTTCTGTTGTCATATCTTATTATTTCCTGCCTTTTTATCCTTTAATTTATACTTCCTAATAACCTTCATTTCTATACCCTTTTCCAAGTCTCTAGCCCTTGTTTTTTTTTCCTTTCAGGCAGTAGCACTCCCTTTGGTATCTCTTGTAAGTCTGGTCTTTTGGTAACATACTCTCTCAGTTTTTGTTTCTCTGTGAAGACTTTAAACTCACCCTCATTTTTGAAGGACATTTTTGCTGGATACAGAATTCTTGGCTGGCAGTATTTCTCTTTCAGTACCTTAAATACTTCATATCACTTTCTTCTCACCTCCATGGTTTCTGATGAGATGTTGGCACTTAATCTTATTGAGTTTCCCTTGTATGTGATGCTTTGATTTTCTCTTGCTGCTTTCATAATCCTCTCTTTCTTTCTGGCCCTTGTCATTATGTATAGTAGGTATCTTGGGGTAGATCCATTTGGATTTATTCTCTTTGGAGTGTGTTGTCCTTGGATATTGATATTTATGACTTTCATAAAGATTGGGAAATTTTCATCATTATTTCTCAAATGTACTTTTTGCCCCTTTTCCATTCTCTTCTCCTTCTGGGACACCTATGATATGTATGTATGTGCCCTTCATGTTGTCATTCAATTCCAGAGACCATGTTCAATTTTTTTCCATTTATTTTCTGTCTCTGCTCCTGTCTTTTCAAGATCACATGTTCTGTCCTTGATTTCACTTATTCTTTCTGATGCCATTTAAAATCTGCTGTTATATGCTTCTAATTTATTTATTTTAATTAGTTTTATTGATATATATTAAATAAAGTATATAATCTATCCAAAGTGTACAATCAATGTTCTTTGGCATAATCACATAGTTGTGCATTATCAGTTCAATAATCATTAGAGTATTTTCATTATTCCAATATTAATAGTACTAATAAACATTAAAAAACAGACAGACAAACAAAAAACTTAATAGTCACCTCTCAATCACTCTAAGCTTCCCCTGCCAAACATATCTGCTATTTCATTTCCATCTCTCCAATTTATTTTGTACATTCATATTTTTCTTTTCTTAAGCATTTTTCTAATTTTACTGATACATATTAATAAAGCATAAATCCATCCAAAGAGTACAATCAGTGGTATTCAGTGTAATCACATGTTTGTTCATTCATCACCTCAATCACTTCCACAGTACTTTAATTATTCCAATAATAATAATAAACAACAAACAAACAGAACTCATCACCTCTCAATCTCTCTATGCATCTCCTGGCATACATAGCTGCTATTCTTTTTCCTTCTCTCTAGTATATTTGTATTTATATTTTGTAGAAAACAGTCTTATATATGCAATATCACCCATATTCATGTTTTGCATGAGGTTTTATTATCTTATACAGTCCTGTGTTACAGTTTTTAACTTTCCTCTGGTAATATACATGACCTTAGACTTTCCTTTTCAACCACTGTCATACCATGCAATAACACTGATAGTTACAAACACAATGATATGCCTTAACCAGTTCTATTCATTTCCAAAGATTTACAAACAACCTTTTTACCAATTCTGCACAAAATAACCCTTGGCTTTCCATTCACTACCCTCCATCTATTTTCTGGTGACCTTTATTCTATTATTAAATCCTTGGTTTACACAGTATGTTTAGTTCATAATAGTGCAATCATACCATATTTGTCCTTTTGTGTCTGGTCTGCTTCACTCAACTTAATGTCCTCCAGGTCCATCCATGCTGTCACACACTCCACAACTTCACCTCTTCCCACCGCTGCACAATATCCCATCATGTGTATACACCACAATCTGCTCATGCATTCATCAGTTGATGGACACCTGGGCTGCTGACAATCAGAACAAACCCCCATGAAAATCAGTGTGCAGAAATCTGTCTGTTTTTCTGCTTTCAGCTTGTCTGGGCATACACCTAGTAATGGCATTGCTGAGTCACATGGCAAGTCTACATTCAAGCTCTCTAGGAACTGACAAACAGTCCTCCACAGTGGCTGCACCACTTCACATCCTCACCAACAGTGAACAAGCACTCCCATAAATCCACATCCTCCCCAACATCCACAGTTTTCTGATTCTTTAATAGCAGCCTATCTAATAAGTGTGAAATGATATCCCACTGTAGCCTCGATTTGCAACTCCCTAATTGCTAGCGATGTTGAACATTTTCGCATGTGTTCTCTCACCATCTGTATTTCCCCTTTGGACAACTGTCTTTACAAGTCTCTTGCCCACACTTTAATTGGGTGGTTTGTCTCTTTATTGTT
>PVKH010038593.1:0-11303 GCA_004027955.1 Chaetophractus vellerosus | reverse complement strand
AAAATTAATTAAAAAAAAAAGACAGAAGACAGACAGAGCAATGAAGGACAGTGGATTGAAGCAGTGGTGATGCCCTCTTCCAACAAGTGGGTGCTCTTACATGCTCAGAAGACCTAACTATTCCAGGGAAGTAGGCAGGGCATTAGAATTCCTAGCCTCCCCTCCCTCTTGCTCTGCCTTGTTCTCAGCAGGAAGTCAGGGAAGTGAAACTCTGTGGTCCCTGGAGGCCATCCAGGGTCTGTGGGAACTGCTGGCCCTGGCCCAGAATTTGCTGGATATGAGACCTGCTTGAAGCCATTAGCTCCCAGGTACAGTTGTCTTCATGCCCAACATGACCACCTCAAATATCCAGCCCCTAATCTGCTCTGAGGATGGGACTGCAGTCCTGGGACAGGGTAGTCCTTTGGAGGCTGAGCAGAGAAAGCTGTACCCTAGGATAGGAGTCCCCATGGCTGCAGGTGGAGGCAGCTTCCTTCTAACAACAGAAGAGGCAGACTTAGAAAGAAGTATAATGTGCAGCTGTCATTGTTGTATATTTCAAGTATTTTGTGTTTTAAAATGTCATTGGGGGCCGGCTAGATAGCTCAGTGGATAAGAGCACCAGTATACCACATGGGAGGCCCCGGGTTTGGCCTTGAGAAAGGCAAGCCACCGTGGGTCAGGCAAAGCCACTGTGGGCAAGGCAAAAAGCCACCATGGGAAGGGTGGAGCTGCCACATGCATGGCAAAGTCACCCGTGAAACACGGAGCTGCTGCTTGCAAAGCATGGAAGCCAGGCAGTCTGCACAAACACAGAGCACTGCTGCCCACAAAACATGGAGCAGAGCCACCCGTGAAAACAGAATGGAGCCACCCATGAATGGAGTGAGCCACCTCCACAGAGGGCTGACTCGGCGTGTCACTGCAAAGATGGGGGGAGACAAGAAGCAGACATAGAAAAAAAACACACAGAAGAATGGACACACAGCAAGAGCAAGCAGAAAGGGGGGGGATATGTAACCAAAAAAAGAATGTCATTGGGTTAGTTAAACCAATCTTTTCTAAGTACCACCATTGTCCCATGTGCTGTTTACAAGCACTGACCATGCCCTCACTGCTCATTCTTTGATGAATTCAAAGCTACAGGAACTACAGCAAAGGTGCTTGTGGCAAATGTGGATGCCTGAGGCAGTGCTGTGGCCCAAGCCAGGACCATGGCCCATCCTGGCCTGCTCATGACATTTTGTGCATCTGTTTCTCATTTTCCTTTAAATTTCATCACTTCTAGGCTAGGTCCCACCTTGCTGTATGACCTTGGGCAGATTTACCTGACCTCTCTGTGCCTCTGTTTTCCCACCTGTGAAATGGGGCTAGTAATGGGGCAACCTGCAGGAGCCTCTGCCCACTGAGGGGTGGTGTTTTCTTGTCCCACAGGTTTCTATAGGGCACTGAGATGTTGGTGGAGGGGTTGGGCCTCCATGCTGCCTCCTGACCCCCAGTCTGCCCTGGGCCTGGCCTCTGCTTTCTGACTGCTGGCAGCAACCTGGAAGACTGCACACTGGCCACCTCAGGATCAGGGCTGATGCCCCTCACACTGATGTCATCCATGGAAGTTTATTTCAAGTGTGGGCAGCTGGTTTATGGTTAGCAACTGGACTTCATTATGCCTCATCTGGACCCTACTGCAGCTGTTCCCCTGGCTGACCTGGATGATCCCAGTCCCAAAGGTGGGCCTGCTCTAGACAGGACAATTACACACCAGATGCCATAATCCTCTCACCTCTTGCTTAAGGGCGCAGAAGGGTGGAAGGTTTGGGTTGTTCACTTTCATCCAGTATGTTGGATTAGATGCAGAACTTTTGTCACTGGAACAGAGGCTCTTCCAAAAGTTATTTCCAATTAAATTTAATATATTTTGTATGCACATGGCAAAGGAGTAAGACAGTGTAGAAGGAGTTAAAATGAATGGAAAGAGCTGCTGTCCCTCTCCTTCCCCTCCAGTGCCTGCTGACCTCACTTGTTTCCACTTGTTGGACAGAAAATGTGAGCTTCATGTACTCCCCAGACCTCCTATACCCTCATCACATGTTAGACATATAATTTCTGTCATTTCTTTCCTATTTATCATTGTAGTGTTGAATGCTTTAAAATATAGCAAAATCTTGTAGCTTCCCAACTTGTCAGGAAGATATTGACACTATCAATTCATCCTACTGCCTAATTCCTTATTATTCTAAGGTTTTATGTATGTATTCTTTTTTCCACTTCACCCTTTTGTTTTCCTGGAGTTTCTCATTGCCTTTCTCTTCTCTTACAGTACCTACTTTTATCACATCCTTAATTTCTTCCAGAATTTTGAGCTATCCATCTGAAGTTCTCCCTGCTGGACACTGTCCTTCTTCCTGTTTCCAGCTGGAGTGAGGCCTCCCTAGGCCTAGGGTGGAGCCTCATTACTGAGAGTTCCTAAACTGCTTGTCTGGGTTTGCTGCACTCCTTCCTGAATTGCATCCACTTCTCTCTTGGGAGTCCATTGTCTTGTTAGAGAATGTCTCCAGTAAACTTTGCAAGATAAGAAGCCTGGGAAATAAAGTTCTATACCCTTATCTGTTCTACAATTGATTGGCAATTTGGCAGGAACAGAAATCAGAGTTGAAAATACTATTCTCTCAGCCTCTTGAAGGTATTGTAATACTATTTTTTTATTTTTCAGTGTTGTTGCTGATGGTTCAGATATTTTTCTGCTGTGTAATCCCTCACAGGTTTATTTTTCTTTCAGAGAACATTTAAATTTACTTTTAAAAAATATATTTTGTTTTTATATTTCCTTTTGTTTTGTTTTCTTGTTGGTATTTGTGGTAGTTTTTTAGTCTTTTTTTGAGGTATAATGTTTCATTCATTACAAGATTCAGTTTGCTAATATTTTTTCCAGACTTTTACATTTAGTGCTTTAACCATTTCTATTCATTTCCAAAGATTTACAAACAACCTTTTCAACAGACTTGTTTTTATTTTTAATCATGGCTATGTGAAATTTCACAATAATATTCTAAGGTGAGAGTCTTTTTTTAATTTTTAAAAATTTCAAAGAGAGGCTTTAGATTATATAAATATTACATCAGAATATAGGTGATTCCACTATATCCCACCCTTCCCCCTCCTACATTTTCCCATATTAACATCTTTCTTTAGTGTAGTACATTTGTTATAATTGATGAAAACATATTGAAGCATTGTACTAACCAGACCATAGCTTATATTATAGCTAACACTGTGCCCCACACAATTTTATAGGTTTTGACAAAATGTATGATGGCCTGTATTTGTCACTGCAATGTCATGCAGGACAATTCCAACATCTCAAAAATGCCCCATGTTATACCAATTCTTCTCTCTCCCTCCTCTCAGAACCTCTGGTGGCCACTGCTTTTATATCAGTGATACAGATTCTTCCATTGCTAGAATAGTCATGCCTACTTTAGTCCAATGTCACTTTCCCCCTTTATGTTTGTTCATTCCTCAATCTTGAGGATTTGGGGATATTGATATCTACCCTGTCAATGACTCAGAGAGGGCTCAGATCCCATGGGGCAAATGGATGGAACTGTATTGTTTGCAGTTACAGACATATTCCAATTCCTGGCATAGGCATTGTCCATCATCATTCTTTTGTTAGTTGTCCTGGGTGATTCTGATGAACTGGTGAGTAGGTGTTTGCAACTCTCTGAGATTCAAGGTTCATTTGGCAAATGAGCATTCTGAAACTTTAAGTATCTGGGATATATATTTAAAAATTATAGTGCTAGTTTTAGGTTCAAATAAAAGGCAGAAGAACCATGTGTAGGGAAATTATAAATAAGTCAAAGGCTGTTACATTGAGGAGGATCTATTCCTAAGTAAGGCCCATCAATGGGGTGCAGAATTCCTGAGATTGTCTGCCCTGCTTATAGTGTCTAGATGTCTCTAGAGCCTTAAGGAGCCTGGTGTTTGAAGCACTGTATATTGTGGCAGTCAAGGAGATAATCCTGAGACTTGCATAAGTGTAACCTCTGGAATTACATCCCAACTCACTTTGAGGTCTCTGAGCCATAACAACTCATTGGCATTTAATATCTCCAACTTTTGGTCAAGCTCTTTTTCCAGATTTGTCACTGGTCAGTTCATGGTAATAATCCCTCACTGACAGGGAGGCTAATCCTTGAGGGTCATGTCCCACTCTTGGGGCAAGGTAGTGCATTTATATGCTGAGTTTGGCTTAGAGAGAGGCCACATTTGAGCAATAAGGAGGCTTTCAGGAGGCAACTCTTAGGCAATATATAATATTACACAAAGTTTCAATTTCACTACAAAAAGTTCATAAGTACAACCAGTAATATCAAGGGTCTGTTATAATGATCTGTCCTCCTTCAGTAGGCACTGCCCACATACTTGGGGGATTCTTGCCATTCTATTAGAGAATGTAGCAAGACATCACAGGATGGGAATTCAATATTCTTTTGGTTATTGTGTGGGTCTCCATCCACTGAGATAATGCCCTATGACCACTTGAACATATTCATATTCCATAGAGACATGCCCCATGTGCACCACTCCCCACACATTCCCCATCACTGACACCTTGCCCCAGTGATCCTCCACTGCCACAGCTGTGACCCTTATGTGATCTAAAACTACCCCAAACCTTGAGAATCATCCTGAATGACATTGTAATGACAGATTTGGCCATTATATATCTTCTCATAACATGCAGAAATGTGGGGAGAGAGTGTAAACTGCAATGTGAACTATGGTCCATGCTCAGTGGCAATGTCCCAGGATGCATTTATCAATTGCAATGAATGTGCCACACTAATGAAGGATGTTGTTTATGTGGGAGGGTGTGGGAGGTGTGTGGAATGGGGCATATGGGAAACCCTGTATTTTTGTGTAACATTTAGGTAATCTAAGCATCTTTAAAAAATAAAAATATATATCTTATTAAAAAACACCAAAAACAAAGCCAAAATATAAACAAGTAGTCAGAAAATAAAATAATTAAAATTAACAATAATATAGAAAAAAGTAAAATAAAAATAAAATAAAATAGATCATTTTGTCTTTCATTCCTGTAAGATCTCTTATCTTTTCATACAGTGACAATTTCTTCTGTATGTTCCCCTAGTGTATTATTTTATTCACTTTATCTTTAAAGAAGCCTTAGTTTACAGAAAAGTCACATAGAAAATATATAAGATTCCTATATACCCAAACACCTCCTACTCTCCCACTCTCCTCCAATAATAACATTTTACATGTGTATGGTACATTTGTTAAAATTGATGTCAAATATTGAAGCATTTCTATTAACCATGGCCAGTGGTTTACATTATGATTTATGATTTACACATACATTTTTATAGGTTTAGACAAAATTTAAAATGTCCTGTATCCATCATTGCAAGATAATGCAGAAAAATTCCAATGCTCTGAAAATGCCCTTAATTCCATCTATTTTATCCTTCCCTCCCATATCAGTCAGCCAAAGGGTTGCTGATGCAAAGTATCAGAAGCCTGTTGCCTTTTGTAAAGGGTATATATTTGGGTTAAAAGCTTACTGTGGCAAGACCCTAAAGAGTCCAACTTAAGGTTGATTTCTCACCCAAAATCAGTTGCCACATGTTGAAACAAGATGGTGGGTGATGTCTGTGAGGATTCAGCCTTCCTCTTTCCTCTTAAGGCTCTGTGGGCCCAGCTTCTTCCAATCTCAGTTGCAGGCTGGCATATGGCTCAGCTGCTCTTTTCTCCTCAACTGCAAACTATCAGGCAAATGGCTCATCTCTCTTCCTAGGGCTGCAAGATCAAAGTTCTCTTCTCTTCCATGTCTATGGACCTCCATTCCTCTATATGTTTTTATTTGTGCCTTTTTAATCAAGTATCCATTGATATAGCCCAGCAAAGGGGGTGGAGACTCAACCCTGACTTCATCCTTACTGACATGGTTGAATCAAAGCCCTAATCTTAACATAACTTAATCACAGACATTTCAGCTGAATCTAATACAATCAAAGGTTATCATGCCCAGAAAAACAGGCCAGTTTACAAACATAATCTATATCTCTTTGGAATTCATATATAATATCAAACTGCCACACCCATTCTCAAGGGCCTATGATAACTACTAAGTTTCAGTTTTTGAAGAATAATGTTCATAGTTAAATGCAAAAATATGAGGGCTTGACATATTGGTCTGTTTTCTTTCATTAGGCACTGCCATTGTTCTCTAGAGATTCTTGTCCCTCTAATTGAGAACATAGGAGGACTCCCCAAGATGGGAGTTTAATATTTTCTTGTTTATTGTGTGGGTCTCCACCCACTGATATAACACACTTTGACAAGATGAACACTTTCATATTCCACAGAGGCATGCCTCAGATTCATCCAACCCCATATATCATCCCAACCCTGACACCCTGCCCCAGTAGTCCTCCCCTGCCATGATTGCCTAAAGAACTTTCCCACCATTGTAATTTTAACCAGAGACCTGCAAATCCCCTGAGTTCACCTGCTGCTCCTCCAAACATCCCCCCAGTTCTATGGAGAGTCCAACCCAAGACCCACTCTACTCCCCCTCACAATTATGTTCCAGGGTGAGGGTCTTTAAAATTCCTCTTGATGCTAAGCTTTTCAATTCAAAGTCCTCATTTAAACTCTGAACAATGTTGTACTATTTCTTTGATAATGTTCTTTGATAATTTCCTCTCTCTGTACTCCCTTTAAAGCATGTATATACATATTTAAATTTATTGAAGCCTATCACTCATACATAAATCTACATTTTAAAAAAGTGTATAGTAATAGTTGTGAACTTACAAAACAAATATACATAACATCATACAGGGACATCATATCTCACCCTACCATCAATACCTTGCATTGTGAAATATTTTTAACTAATGATGAAAGAGCATCCTCAAAATATTGCTGCTAAACAAAGTATCTTACATTTGATTTATTTTCCCCCAACTCACTCTATTATTATTATCATAATAATTATTATTATTATTATATCACATACATGAACATATATAAACAATAAGTGTATAGCAAATTTTGTGAACTTACAAAACAAACATGTATAAGAGCATAAAGGGGTTCCAAACATCAACCCAATACCAACACCTTGCACTGTTGTGAGACATTTGTTACAAATTATGAAAGAATATCATTAAAATCTTACTACTAACTATACCCTATCTATTATATTTGGTGTATTCCCCCCCCAACCCAACCAATTATTATTTTTTAAATATATTTTTATTACAGAAGTTATGAACTTACAGAACAATCATTCATATGTGCAGAATTCCCATACAATACTGCTTTATCAACACACCACACCATGTTGGAATATTTGTTAGAGATTATGAGATAATATCATCATACTAATACCACTAATCATGGTACATAATGTACATTTGGAACACTTTTTCCATATTCCTCCATTATCATAGTATATCTTTGGCATAGATGCATGAATATTGCAGTATTGTTGTTAACCACAGTCCACAGGTTGCTCCATTTTATTTTTCCCATGTTTCTCCACATTCCCACCACCCTGTAATAGTGATGTCCATCTGCTCTAGCTCAGAAAGGACACTATTGCATCTGTTCCATCAACCATAATTCTCACCCACCTCGGGGTTTACTATGATATTCAGTCCATAGATTATTCTCTAGCTTTCTTTCAATTGACATTTACATCCTTAGACTACTCTTTCCAGGCACATTCCAATTTATAAACCAGGAGTTACTATAATGTGTTACCATCAACTCTCTATATATTACCACACTTTTACAGTAAAGTTAATTAAAATATCTACATATATTAAACATTGGTAGTCCATCTCAGTCCTCCTATCTCCTTTAAGAATCCTCCACATACCATGAGGTCTTGAAGATATTTTCCTGCATTTTCTTCTAGAAGCTTTATGATTCTTGCTTTTAGATTAGGGATTTTAATTCATTTTGAGTTATATTTTGTATAAGGTGTGAGATAGGGGTCCTATTTCTTTCTTTTGGCTGTGGATATCCAGTTCTCCTAGCACCATTTGTTGAATGGATTGTTCTGCCAAACTGGGGGGTTTGACAGGCTTGTCAAAAATAATTTGACCAGAGATATGAGGGTCTGTTTCTGAACCATCAGGTTTGTTCCATTTACCTATGTGTCTGTTTTTGAGAGTGTCATGCTGTTTTTACCACTCAAGCTAGGTAATATGATTTAAAGTCCAGACATGAGAGTCTTCCAACTTTGCTTTACCTATTAAAGATGTTTCTGGCTATTCTGGACACCTTACCCTTCCAAATAAACTTCATAATTGTGTTTTCCATTTATTTAAAAAATGCTGAGAGACAGAGGCAAGATAGCATCGGTTTAGGTGTGCAGTAACCAACTCTGAAACACAGGATGGCTGATTGGGGTTGGCAGCCTGTGAGGGTGCTCTTTTCTGGGAGCCTGGAGCACAGAGGTCTTAGCTTCATCAGTCTGGAGGCAACTGGACAGTGAGTTCAAATGTTCAACATAAAATCATGCTCATAGCTTTTTTTTCTTCTTTGCTGTTCTTCTTCATCCTTGAATTTCCATCCTCTGTGTATAGTGATTTTGTCTACCAACACTATCTCCTCCCCTTCCTTCATCTTTCTAATTTCAGCTTTCTGTTGTGGTTCTTACATTCCACCTTTTTTCATTTGCTTCCAACTTCACCCTTGTTAATTCCTATCTTGTGTATTCTGTTTTCTCTTCTTTCTTTCTTTTTCTATTAGCTTTCTTCTTTCAGCATTTACTTTATTAGTTTACCCTCTCCTCATCATTCTGGTCCTATAAAATATTCTATATATTTTTTCATTATTTGCTTCAGCATTCCATTGTAGACACTCCAAATTTTCCCCTATCACTCTACACTGCCTACATGAGTTAAAAATTCAATTTACTAAGTCTGATAGAGCCCCTCTTCTAACTTTTATAAATAGTACAATTATCCCTTTGCCTTTCTTACCCCTTTTGATTGGTCTGACCCTGATCTTCTTCCTTCAAAGGAGCATAGAAAAAGTTAAGGAAATACAACAAAGGGAAGAAAGTATCAATGAGAAAACTTAACACACACACTGAAGTACAAGCTAAATAAAACTCTAGGGGAGAGAGAGAAGCTAATCAACTGAATAAACCCATGAAAATAAAATGATGACCAGAGGGCAACAAAAAATGACAAGCCATACAGAAAAACTGGAAGACATGGATGATTCCAAAGCACAAACCAAAAACCAGGAAGAGACACAGAACATAGAACAACTAATCAAAGTTGTCCAAAAATATATCATGGACAAACTTCATGAAGTGAAGGAAGAGATTAAGGCTATTAAGAAGACATGGGGAGCACATACTGAAGAAATTGTAAACATACATAAAAAGATCATGGACACGATGTTAATGAATAGCATAATCCAAGAAATAAAAAAGACGACGGATTCACATAACAGCAGATTTGAACAGAGAGAAGAAAGGATAAGTGATGTGGAAGACAGTACATCTGAAATCAAACAGATAGTAGAAAAGATAGAAAAAAGATAGAAAATATCCAGCAGGGACTCAGTGATTTAACTGATAACACAAACACACACAACTATGCATTATAGGCATCCAAGAAGGAGAAGAGAAAGGAAAGGGACCAGAAGGAGTTTTGAAGGAAATAATGGCTGAAAACTTCCCAATCATAATGAGGGAGATGGATGTACATATCCAGGAAGCACAGCGCACCCCAAACAGGTGAACCTGAAGACATATACTTGTCATAATGGCCAATGCTCAAGACAAAGAGAAAATGCTCAAGGCATCAAGAGAAGAGAACCATCACATACAAGGGAAGCACAATAAGATTAAGTGATTACATCTCAGCTGAAACCATAGAGGCAAGAATACAGTGGTATGATATAGTCAAGGTACTAAAAGTAAATAAATTCCAACCACTAATTCTCTATTCAGCAAAGCTGGCATTCAAAAATGATGGAGAGTTCAAAATATTCACAGATAAACAGAAATTAAGGGAATATGTCAATAAGAAACCTGCACTTCAAGAAATACAAAAAACAAAGCTCTAAAGGTTGAGGGGAAAAGACAGGAGAGAGAGAGTTGTAGGAGAGAGTAAGAAAACAAAAAAAATGACATAAATAGAAACAAGAACTACAGAGGACATACATAAATCCAAAGAAAATATGGTGGATGTAAGAAATTCATTGAGAGCAATAACACTGAATGTTATCAGATTAAACTCACCAGTCAAGAGATACAGACTGGCAGAATGGATAAAGAAATATAACCCATTTATATGTTGTTAACAAGAGACCCACCTTAGGCCCAGGGATTCAAGGAGGATGAAAGTAAATGGAAAATAATTTTACAATCAAATAATAAGCAAAAAAAGAGCAGGAATAACTATCCTAATATAGGACAAAATAGACTTTAAATGAAAAACAATCATAAAAGACAAAGATGGACACTATATATTAGTAAAAGGGGAAATCTCTCAAGAAGAGAGGAATCATAAACATTTATGCACTGTAATGGTTTCAGAGTTTATTTAATTATGAATTCCAAAAATATAAATTGGATTATTCTTGTAAATTAATCTGTTCATCTGGGCATGATTAAGTTATGATAAGGGATTAACTGGGCCATGTCAGAGGGTGTTGGGCCTTGCCCCTCAGTGGGTGTGGTCTCAAGTATAAAGGCTAGGCAGCAGATCTGAGTTGCAGAGATTTAGAGAAGCAGATTTGAGAAGCAGTTCTGATGTTGGAGTGAGCCGATTGACAGAAAGTCTACAGCTGGCCTTGTGGAGAGATGCAACTCAGAGAGTCTCATGGTCTACAGCTGAACTTGTGGTAGAAGCAGAAGCTAAGCCCAGAGAGAAATGCAGCCCCGGGAACAGAGGAACCAAAAGGCCTGAGCCCTTGCAGATGTCGGCATCCATCTTGCTCCAACACCTGGACTTTGTTTGGTATGGGAAAAATTGTATGTTTTGTGGCCTGGTAACTGTAAGCTTATACCCCAAATAAATACACTTTATAAAGACCAACCAATTTTGGTGTATTTCAAAAGGCACACCTGTGGCTGACCAAAACAGAATTGGTACCAAGGAGTGGGGTGAGTACTTTTTGCAATTACCAAAATGTTGGGATAGTTTTATAAATGGGTGTTTTGGTCAGCCACAGGTGTGCCTTTGGAAATATACCAAAGATTGGTTGGTCTTTATAAAGGGTATTTATTTGGGGTAGAAGCTTACAGTTACCAGGCCACA
>PVKH010038592.1:0-11302 GCA_004027955.1 Chaetophractus vellerosus | reverse complement strand
TTTGTGGTAGCAAGTGACATTTAAACTGAGGACAGAAGAATGAATAGGAGTTGTCCAGGGGACAGGGGAGGAAGGAACTGTAGCAAATCTCTTTCCCTCTCTCGGACCTTAAATTTCATCAATTATGAACTAGAGAACTTAAGCTTGATGGTCTTTAAAGCCCTTTCCAGTTTTAAAACCCAATGCCCTGGTTTAACAGGCTCTTCTTAGCCTCACAAAGCCCTGCCCTCTTTGACCCTTCCCCTAGACTGCCTGGTGTCTTTAAAGACTGAGCTCAAGGCATCTCTAAAGTCTTTCCTGAAGCCTCTGTTTACTCCTCTGTTATTTCAGGTAGAGCTGGACTTTTGTCCCATAGCGTCACCTCTGTCCTTTTTCAGTTTTGGTGTCTGTCTCTCCCACGAGAGGGTGTGCTCCTTGGGGATAATGGGTGCGTCATATGTACCTTGACATCCTGGCATGTAGTAGGTGTTCAGTAAATCTTGAATGAATACATGCACATTATTAAGAACCTTCAATATCTTTTTCGACAAAGGTGTGTGTTTTAAAATCTTTTCTACACTACTGTACACAAAAAGAGTGGAAGGCTATAATGACAATATGCTTTTCTTTTGACACTGGAGAAATTTTGCCAAGAGAGTTTTCCAATACCATGGCAGAATTTTGAGTCGGATAAGAAGCCATTAGAACTTTGGTGCTCCAAATATTTATCAGACCACATAGTGGTCGCTTTCTTGAGGGTTGCTATACTTGAAAGCATAATTATCTTTTTGAGATAAATTACTTTTTCTTATCTCCATACTACACCTTCATTTTTATCATTAAACCACCTTATTATTCACAATGCTTCTTAAGTCAGTCATGCTGATATAAGAACAATCAACCAGTAATTAAAAGGTGAATAAAACTGATTTATAGACCATATGATTAAAAACAAACATAAATTGTGATGTTGGATTATACATTTTGATAGTGAAATTAATATGTCAATGTTTTATATGATTGATCAAGGATTAAACTTTGGTTATCTAATTCTCTATTTGATTACTAAAAATGCTATCTCCTATAATACAAGGGTCATGCGTTTTATGAACTGAAGTAACAGGTAATTTTCATTAAATGCTGATTTAATACCCTGATTTTCATTTTTTTATCCCCATGATATGCCAAGTATGATTGCTGAAATTCCTTTATCAACAATAGGCAGGTTTTAACATTTGTAGGAATCCTTCAAATACCTTATCAGACTAGCTTTCCACAAAGACCAATGGAAAATATAGTTGTAAAGAAAATCACAACCTTCCAGTTTTACTTCATTTAGAGGCCCTTGAGTGTTCAAGGACGTGAAAAGTGACATATATCTGTGAATTAAGGAACTTTAATTACACTGAAAGTGCACTTCATTATATAATGCATAATTCAGGAGACAATTCCCTATGTTGAGAAGTCAATCTAATTTCAGAATTCAAATTTATCCCTTACTTTCAGTCATAGCCAAAATATTATAAAACTAAGACAAAAAATTTTGAGACCTTCTACTGAACCAAGTCAAAGCACAAAAGGGAGGTCCACAATGATGGATTTTGCCGAAATGATTGAAGATTTACCAGACACAATTGCAAGAGTATCTTTTACCTTGGCACTCATGACAAACCCAAGACAGAGCACCCTTTCCCTTTGAGAATATCAAGAGGGTGAAACCAGTTTCTGAGCCAGGCCTTTTCCTCTAATAAACTACCACTGCCAACTTTCCTTCAATAAGTATCTCATCAAGAAGCACTTCCTCCGTTCACCACCCAAGAAGCAAAGGGGTTACTTAAGTTAAAAGTAGAGTGTTTAGTGATTTCTGGAATTAGCATCAACAAATATTATTGGCTATTCACTGTAGAAGCACAATCAGAGAAACAACTATGCAAAATGCATCCAAGAATGAAAGATGCCCCCAGATTCAAAAGGCAAAGATGTAAAATGACTAATGAAGAGAACCAGGAACTTAGTTTATTCTCTCTTGGCTTCCTCGCTGCAGGTTTGGGCAAATCGCTTAACTTTGTGCAAACCTGCTCAATGCATATGCTTGATCTTCATTCATTCTTTCCATTTTTTCATTCATTCATTTGCCAACTGCTTCTAAGAATGCTAGTGAAATTAATCCCCGGGAAAGTAGTTTACTATACACTTGCATTCCTCAGCATCTCTTGCCTCAAGGAGTTCTAAGAGCCCATCTTATTCCCACCACATTTATGAGGTAGCAAGGTGCCCCGCAGAGACTTTTTTTTTTTTTTCATATTATTTAGTAAAAAGGCTTCAAGTTGTTTTCAGTTCAGATAGGTACAGAACATTCTATTGGAGTATTCCTTAAGATGTCCCTCTTATTTATGTATTGCATGGCCTTGAGAATGAGGTAGAAAAAGTGTTCCTACTAAAATGTAACTCCAGTTAGATATCTTTCATCTCAAAATCTTGCATCCTCTCCCATCTCTTTCTCAAAGGAAAGCCTCAGTTCTTATTATGACAAACCAGGCACAGCAAAGGCCTGCCACCTCTCTGGCTTCATCTCCTCACCCTTTTCTGGTCCCCTCTGCTCCTTTCTCTTCTTTAAAGGCCCCAGGTCCCTCCTTCCCCAGACCTGCACGCCTGTGCCCTTCCCTCTTCCTAGAATGCTTTCTTCCCAGGTCACTGCGTAGTGAGCTAGTGCCATCTTTCTCTCAAGGCTTCATTCCAAATTTACCTTTGCCAAGAGTCCTCTTCTGGCTACTCTATGTAAAATGTAACTCCCTTACCCTGAAACTTTCATGTACTCGTCTCTGCACTTTTTTCCTTCTTAGCACTTGCAACTATGAAAGGTATACTATTCATATTACCATATTCATAAAGACTAACATAGTACGTGACATATATTCAGTGGTCCATAAGTACTTGTTTAATTAACAGCTTAATCAATGCAAGCTTGTGTTTAAATAAGATACAACAAAATTTGTGGTTTTAAACGGATCATGTTTGAACCAGCGTAAATGTCATGTCAAAATTGTGATCCAAAGCTACACATCAGTTCAAGAAGAACTTAATAACATTATTTGAGTGTAATAGAAATGAGAGAGATACCAGGATGATTGCCCAATAAAGCACTGGTTTCCTTGCTTAAGTCAAGATATATTTATTAGATCACTCTAGTATTCAGGGCCTTAAGATAGCAATATCAGTCCTTTCTACGAAATGACCGTATCTATATTTTCAGTGCTCCATGCACTGACAGATGCTACTCAATACTTGCCAGGAATTCAGGAGTAATGTTATTTGGTTCACAGGCTCATTCATACAGCATCACTGTAACAGATCTTGGAACCTCTTTTTCAGTTAGTGTGAAGATCTTACACAGGGTTCTTGTCAATGATAGATCAAAGGTACTAAAGCAAAGAGTAACATGGTCATATTTTGCATGTTAGAAAGATCACTCTCAAGAAGGCCAGAAACTGTTGGAATGACCTAGATGAGAAATTAATTATTATTAGAGCTTAACCAAGGCAGTAACAATGGGCATGGAAGAAAAGAGGACAGATATTAAGAAGGTAAAATCTAAAGAATGCTATGAGTGATGAGATGTAGGAAAGAGGAAAGTCCAGGACGACTCCTAGATTTCCAGCTTGGGTGGCAGTGTGGTTGTTGGGAGGCATTCACAAAAAGATGGCATATAGGAAAAAGAGGTTTCTGGAGAAAAATAGTGAATTTTAATTTTTTGTTACTAAGCAGGTAGATTAAAAAAAAAATCTCATCTCATGAAATGTGACTGTGAACATGGTTGAAAGAAAGGGAAGGTTTGGGCCATCTGTTGTGATGCTAGAAGGAAAGCTAGAGGATAAAATGAGTGGCTGTACAACTCAGTGAACTCTGGGGTGGCTGAGGATTGTGATTAAGAATACAATTACAAGAATGTTATTTTGGGATCTGTAACAAAGGTACATCACTAGTACAGGGTGTTGGTAGTGGGGTGATATATGGATAAAAATGCACCTAAAGCATACTTCTATGGGATATGAATGTATTCATGTTGTCATAGGTATGTGTATTAGTCAGCCAAAGGGGTGCCTTCGCAATATATACCAATAATTGGTTGGTCTTTATAAAGGGTATTTATTTGGGGTAGAAGCTTACAGTTACCAGGCCACAAAGCATAAGTTTCTTCCCTCACCAAAGTCCACGTGTTGGAGCAAGACAGCTGCCAACGTCTGCTAGGGCTCAGGCCTTTGGGTTCCTCTCCTGCCATAGTTGCATTTCTCTCCAGGCTTAGCGCTTCTGCAACAAGGTCAGCTGTAGACTATCAGGCGAACGGCCCTCTCCAACATCAGAACTGCATCTCAAAAATCTGCTTCTCAAATCTGTTCCCTCTGTCTTTGGCCTTGCCTTTTATACTTGAGACCACACCCACCGAGGGGTGGGGCTCAACGCCCTACTAACACAGCCCAGTCAACGCCCTAATCATAACCCAATCATGCCCAGATGAACAGATCAGTTTACAAGCATGATTCAATTTATATTTTTGGAATTCATAATTAGATAAAACTGTCAAACCATTACAGTATGTTTTCTTGATAGAGGCCCACACAAGAGCCAATAAAATATTAAACTCCCATTATGGGGAGTGCAGCTACTTTCTCAAATAAAATGGCAAAAATCTCTGGAATATATAGGTAGTACCTAATTAAAGAAACAGGCCCATATGCCAAGCCCTTGATCTTAATGCTTATACTTATAAACCTTCTTCCTGTATAAATGGAACTTAGCCTAATTATAATCAATGCCTAAGAACTACCTCCTGAAAACTTTCTTGTTACTCAAATGCAGCCTTTCTCTAAGCCAAACTCAGCAAATAAACTCACTACCTTGCCACGCCCCCCCCATGGGACATGACTCCTAGGCATGAGCCTCCGTGGCCCTGAGGGAATATTCCCAAGCACCAAACAGTGATGTATTTGGAAAAAGACCTTGACTAAAAGGGGAAAACATTAAATACAAAAGAGTTTTTATAGCTAAGAGATTTCAAAGTGAGCTGGGAGATTATTCCAGAGGTCACGCTTATGCAGGTCTCAGGCAGATTTCACCAACTGCCACAATAAACAAAGCCTCAAGCAAAAATATTCCCAAAGGCCCTAGGGATATCCAGACACTATAGGAAAGGCACAGAGCCTCATGAAATCAACACCTCCTTGGCAGACCCTCTTTAGGAATATATGACATTCTATTTCCCCCATATTACATAGTTAGACTCATTTATAATTTCCTTACACATGATTCCTCTATTCTTTTTATTTGAATCTATAATTATCACTATACCCACTACATATACGTCTCAGAGACTTAAATCTTCAGACTGTTCATATGCCAGTTGAGCCTTAAATCCCAGCAAAGTAGTAGTCAATTCCTACTCTCCAGTTCTGCAGATTTGTCCTGGGCAACTAACAAAATGATGATGATGGACAAATCCCATCCCAAAAAACAAGGAGAATCTACAACTACAAGCAAAACAGTTCCTTCCATCTGCCCTGTAATATCTAAGGCCCTTCTCACACTAAAGCAGTCAGAGTGGACATCATCCTAAATTCCTCAAGACTGAGGAATGAACAAACATAAAGGGGAGTGGGGAGTGTAACCACAGACCAAAGTAGATTTATTGTTATTTGTAGTTATTATCATGTGGTAATGGAAAAACTTGTAACATTGATACAAAGACAGTGGTTGCCAAAGGTTCAGAGGGGAAGGGGAGGGATAAATAGGTGGAACTCAGGGCATTTTTAGGGCATTGAAATTGTTCTATATGCTACTGCAATGATGGACACATGACATTATACATTCATCAATGCCTATAAAACTATACCGGGCAAAGTGTGAACCATAATGAAAACTATAGACCTTGGCTAGTAGTAATGCTTTGGTGTTGGTTCATCAGTTGTAACAAATGTACCACACTAATGTAAGGTGTTGACAATAGGGGAAAATGTTTGGGGGGGGGGGGTATATGAAATCCCCTATACTTTCAATGTAACTATTCTTTAATTTAAAAGTCCTCTAAAAATAAAGTTTATTATTATAAAAAAGGAGCAAGAAAACCTCAGCTCAACAGATACATTTGAGCTGGATGCATAGCCCACCACAGTGGAGGCTGAAAAAGGTTACCCAGAACAGGCATAAAGAATGACAAGGGCAGAGGGTCAAGGGACAGCCCTTCAAGGAACACTTGTAATTCACAGTCTAATGGAAGAAGAAGAACTCACAGTACAGGCTGAATAGTCTAGAAATAAAGGAGGAGGAGAAACTTTCAAAAGGAAACATGATTAAGAGTGCTGATTTCTACAGAAGGATCAAAATTAAAACCAAAAAGTTCTCCATGACTGTTGTTTTACATCATGTCACTCTGGCTTCTAAGAAAATTTGATGTTACTTTCAGATGTGGCCACTTTTCTTCTGAATTGGATAAGGTAGAGGTAACTATTTCCTGTGGACCAAGAGAGGCTTAGAGGTACATAGGTAGCACATGAAGCAAATCATAATCTGTGTTCTTCTTACCTCTATTCCCCAAGGGCTTGCCTTTTTTTTGCAAGCCAATAGAATCTTGTCAAAATGAACAAGAGCAATTTGCTGGGAGAAAGAGTCATACAAAGTGAATTTGGACATGATGAACATTCAGGGGTGGGGAGATTTTCTTTCATATACAATTATAGGTATGTATGAATGTACTTACAGACAAGCTTCAATATCTTTTAGCATTTCTTGATACTTCTTTTCATTTGTTTTCTATATATAATTATAATCTCCCAAAATAAAATGTAGCCCTGATATATCAAATGTGCCAGACTGTTTTTCTTCCTTCCTTTCCTTTTCAAATATTTACATTCAGTTGAAAGTCTGTATGTCCATTAAGAACATAATTAGTCTCAAGAGTTAACTTTAAGAAAACACAAAAAGAAACAATCAGGAGAAAATACTAATTCTGCTAGATTTGAATTGGGATCTGTTAATCTCCTTCAAAAATTCCTGCCAGTGCAGATGTCATCCCAAATGACTTATCACTTAAAAATGACAGCTGGACAGGAGCAGAATATTTCACATCTGTTTACAATGTATTTATATATTAATAGCACATTAAGCATAATTGGGGGAAATACTAAATTTACAAAATATACTGTATCACCCTAAAGCTTTCCTTCAAAAGACTTCAGCAGGTCTAGGAAAACAATAATGCAATTATGTGCCTCTACTCATGAAATGTTAAATAACTTGGCCACGGTCACATAGATAATAAGTAGTAGCATTAGATAAAAACCAACAGCCACGCCTTTGGCCACTACCCTTAGTTCTTGCACAAACTGTGTGTGCCGAAATCCCTAAGGTGGAAAGAAAGGTAAAGGAAGGAATTCTCATGTAAAACATGCTTAAGGATGCGTAAGAATGATCTATGTATCCAATCCTGCCTTCTGCCTACAGAGATAGGTAAGTATGTAGTACCTGAAAACAGCAAGAGAACCAAGAGCTGCAGGCAGGGATGGGAACTATATATTAAAAATGTCCACAAAGTACCTGGGCTCACCTCCTTTCTGGAAGGAGACTATATGAAATTATGTGAAAGAATTGGGAGTACATGGGTGGGAAGCTGGCAAACCTAAACATTTAGAGATATTTTCAGCATAATGGATACCAGTGGTGTGTTTAAGTATAGTTTAAAATGCAGGCTCAAATTAATACTTTATCTTTTTGTTCTAGTTAGAAATATATATGCCTTATCACTATCAGGATGGAGGAATTATCTGTGAGAGTACAGAGGTGAAGTCAATCCATGATTTCCAGTTTAGCTCCAATAAACTTTGAAATGAAACAAGAAAACTAGAAATAAAAATAGAATGAACTTGGATGACACCAGTTCAGTTGATTAGGCAATTACCATCTGTCTGATGAAGATATAAAGTTATAAAGTTAGGAGAAAACTACATTTAATGTTAAGACCCCAGTTCCAGGCTTGGTTCTGAATCTAATAAAATCTATCTATCCACATCAATTTTTTTACTTGAGTTAACGAGATTTCTTGCATAAACTGGACTTTCCTATTAGTACACCTGATTTTGACATTAACAAGCTTTTCTGGGCAACTTACCTCACCATTTTGGTCTTCAGTCTCCTCCTTTTTAAAATAGGGGTAATAATAGTACATGCTCTATTGTTAGATAGTGGATCTAAGCTACATTAAAGTACTCAATAAATATTAACTACAATATTATCACTATTATTCCTGTTATTATTACCATCTTTAACTCCCATTGATTCTTGTCATGAGATATTTCTGTCAAAAAACTAAAGTTCAGGACAAGTCAGAAAAATTCTACTCTCAAATTACAAAGTTTTTAATTGGTATGTTCCCAAATTGGAAATACAGGAATACCTGTTTTATTGTGCTTCACTTCATTGCACTTTGCAGATAACTGAGTTTCTTACAAATTGAAGGTTTGTGGCAAACCCTGTGTTGAACAAGTATTTCGGCACCATTTTCCCAACAGCGTGTGCTCGCTTCATGACTCTGGGTCACATTTTGCTATTTCTCACAACATTTCAAACATTTTCATTATTATTATATTTGTTATGGTGATCTGTGATCTTTGATGTTACTTTATAATTATTTTGGGGCTCCACAAACTGTGCTCCTTTAAGACAGAAAACTGAATCAACAAATACTGTGTATTATCTGACTGCTCCATTGACTGACCATTCCCCATCTTGCTTCCTCTCCTCGGGCTTCCCTATTCCCTGAGACACAACAAAACTGAAATTAGGCGAACTAATAACTCTACAATGGCCTCAAAGTGTTCACGTAAAAGGAAGAGTCACATGCCTCTCTCTTTATATCAAAAGCTAGACATGATGAAGCTAAGTGAGGAAGGCATGTCAAAAGCTGATGGACCAAAAGCTAGTGCTCTTGCACCAAAGAGTAGCTAATTTGTGTATGGAAAGTTCTTGGAGGAAATTAAAAGTGCTTCTCCAGTGAACACACAAATGATAAGAAAGTGAAATAGCATTATTGTTGATATGGAGAAAGTTTTAGTTGTCTGGATAGAAGATCAAACGAGCCACAACATTCCCTTAAGTCAAAGCCTAATCTAGAGAAAGGCCCTAACTCTCTTCAATTCTATGAAGACTGAGGGAGTTGTGGAAGAAAAGTTTGAAGCTAGCAGATGCTGGTTCATGAAGTTTAAGGAAAGAAGCCATCTCCATAACTTCAAAGTGCAAGGTGAAGCAGCAAGTGCTGATGTAGTAGGTACTCGAAGTAATCCAGAAGATCTAGCTAAGATAATTGATTAAGGTGACTACATTAAACAACAGATTTTCAATGTGGATGAATCTGTCTTCTATTGGAAGAAGATATCATCAAGGACTTTCATAGCTAGAGAGGAGAAGTCAGTGCCTGGCTTCAAAGCTTCAAAGGACAGGATGACTCTCTTATTAGGGACTAATGCAGCTGGTGACTAGGTGGAAGCCAAAGCTTGTTTACCATTCTGAACATCCTAGGGCCCTTAAGAATGCTGTTATATTTACTTTGCCTGTGCTCTATCAATGAAAAAACAAAGCCTGGCTGACAGTACATCTGTTTATAACATTACTGAATATTTTAAGTACACTGTTGAAACCTACTGCTCAAAAAAAGATTCCTTTCAAAATATTACTGGTCATTGACAATGCACCTGGTCACCCAAGAGCTCTGATGGAGTTGTATAATGAGATTGAGGTTGTTTTCATGCCTGCTAACTCAACATCATTCTGTAGCCCATGGATCAAGGATTCATTCTGACTTTCAAGTATTATTATTTAAGAAATACATTTCATAAAGTTATAGCTGCCATAGATAGTAATTCCTCTGATGGATCTGGACAAAGTAAGTTGACAACATTCAGGAAAGTACTCAACAGTCTAGAAACCATGAAGGACATTAGCGATTCATAGGATGAGGTCAAAATGAAGTTGCTAGAAGTTGATTCCAACCCTCACAGATGACTTTGAGGGGTTCAGGACTTCAGGAGAGGAAGTATCTGCTGATGTGGTGGAAATAGCAAGAGAACTAGAATTAGAAGTGGAGATCGAAGATGTAACTGCATTGCTGAGCTCTCATGATAAAACTGGAATGGATGAGGAATTGCTTCTTATGGATGAGCAAAGAAAGTGGTTTCTTGAGATGAAAACTACTCCTGGTGAAAATGCCAAGAACATTGTTAAAATGACAACAAAGGATTTGGAATATTATGTAAATTTAATTGATAAAGCAGTAGCAGGGTTTGAGAGGATTGACTCCAATTTTGAAAGTTCTACTGTTGGCAAAATGCTATCAAACAGCATCACATGCTACAAAGAAATCTTTTGTGAAAGGAAGAATCAGTTGATGCAGCAAATTTCATTTTGGTCTCTTTTTAAGAAATTGCCACAGCCACCCCACCTTGATCAGTCATTAGCCATCAACATGGAGGCAAGACCCTCCACCAGCAAAAATACTCTGACTCACTGAAGGCTCAGATGATGGTTAGCATTTTTTCAGAATAAATAATTTTTAATTAAGGTATGTACATTATTTTGTAGATATAATGCCATATTGCACACTAAATACACTACAGCATAGTGTAAGCATAACTTTTATATGCACTGGGAAACCAAAAAATTCATGTGACTCTCTTTATTTTGATATTTGCTTTATTGCAGTGGTCTGGAACCAAACCCGCAATATCTCCAAGGTATGACTGTATGGGCACCCTCTTCAATTCCTTCCTTTTGTTTCATTCTCCTCTACATGCAAAGAGATCATCAAGTCCTATTGAATCCACCTTCAAAATTAATCTTAAATCTGACCACATTGTTTCATTTCTGCTTTGGGTATTATATGATGAATACATCCAGCCTTTATGAAACTAAATTTATCACACTTGGCCTTCCAGCTGTGACTCCATGTTTCTGTTCCTCTTTAGAGAAAGATTCTTCAATGACCTCCATCCTTCAAATTTCTCTTGAACAAATGATTCTCTCTCATGCTTTCTTATCTTCAACTTCACCAAAATAGTAATTTTTTTAGGTCAAAATAACATCCATGAAGCTAAATCTAATGGCCAATTCTTAGTCTCCATCCTTCCCAACCCATCCAATGCTTGGATGGCCACAGATGACCACTCACAGATGACCACTCCTTGCATTTGGCTTTGGGGAAACCTCATTCTCTGGCCTCTACTTCCCAAGCTGTCTTCTCATTCCTACTAATCTCCCCAACTTCTGTATGTGTGATTATTCT
>PVKH010038591.1:0-11301 GCA_004027955.1 Chaetophractus vellerosus | reverse complement strand
TATTATTCTCAGTTACAGATTAGAAACCCCAGGAGTGGGATTTGAATCCATGAAGACTGTTTCTAGAGACCAAGCACCAAAGCACAGAATAAAGACAATAAGTTGTGTTGTGAATGCAATTCCCCTTCATGTTATTGATGCAAGACTTTTAAAAGCAATACACCAGGCAAGAAGAAAGTGAAATAAGACTTTCTGTGTTTGAAGGAAATAAACTCAGACTTGAAAGTTTATATTTATTCCCACAACTAGTTAAAGATATCCTCAGGGTCCATAAGTTCTACTGCATAAATATATTGGAGGAAGTAATCCTTAAGAATAGTCATAAATATCCCAAGAATTGAGACGAAGGCTTTGGGAGAGGCAGGGCCACTGGATTTCAGAGAGAAGGAAAGTTTAGAGAAAATATGGAAAGGCTCTGTCTTATTGGGGAAATGGGGTTCTTCTCTGTGATGCTCTCCTCACCTCAGGCGTGTGCAGCTCAGAGCTTACCGGGTAGGAGAGGCTCACTTTCTTTTTCTCTTCTCTGCTACTTCTGAGTCAACTTTTGTCCTTCCTTCTGTGTCTCTGTGTCCACCCCTCTGTCTCTTTGCTGTATAAATTGCATCATTGTTCATTTCTCATAAGACATCCCCTCAGCTTCATTTTCTAGTTAACAATTTTCTAATTCTTAGATTTCCCATTATCCACTGTGTTTGATAAGAGCAACTCCCTTTTCACCACATCTTTCTGTAACCATTTTTCATTTTACTGTGCCTAAATGCAATAAAAGACCTCTCCCTTTTATCTGGACCGGAGGCCTTCTACGTGAAGTGTAGGACAGCAGGAGAAGATGACAATGAAATATCCCTTCAGGCTCCCTCCTCTCATAGACTGTCCCCTCTACAATACAGACACCAGACATGCTGACCTCAGGAAGGGTCTCTCCTGGTCACGTGGGGACATTCAGGATCTACTGTCTCTGAGAAACCTCTTCCCAACTAGAATTCTCACCAACACTGTGTCCCAAGCATTTTAAGTTCTAAATTTTAGTCTTGCCTCTCCTCCTAAATCTGTCCCATTCCCTAGAATTAAGACCCTAATATGCTGCTTTTTCACAACCATCTTTGCCCCATACTCATCTGCCAGGAATAGACCCTGCCTCCAAAAGCGTGGGAATTGCTTTGGGAAAAACAGTTCAAAGCCACAGAAAGTTCTTGCACCCCAAGCACAGAGAAAGATCAGCACCTGACCTGGGCAATGAATGTCTCCAAGTGAGAAAGCAGTGTGGAGTCTGCCTTGTGTGTGGATCAAGAAAATATGTCCTTAAGGCTCATGCCTAGCATGGGGATTAAGGACAACGATTTTGTGTGAAATCTCAGGTCTGAGTGAAACATTTTCACCCTTGGTGGCTCTCTTAGCAGCCTGAAGGACTGTCATCTCACTGCTGCCTGTTGTGGGGAGTCTCTCCTCTGCACTCAAGTGCAGTCGACATCTGCAAGATTTGGGCCTGGGTTGCAATCCCCTAAGACATGATGAAGTGCAGCTGATGTGTGAGGCCTGAGACCCCAGTTCTGTAGCCTAAAGCACCTAAGGTGGAGTGTGGAGGGACACTGTGGCATTGGGGGAGAAGCACTAAGAAAGCATCCTGAACTGGAGGAAAATAGAGCCTGAGTCTGAATCAGAACCAGAGCAGAGTTTCTCATGCACCCTTCCTCCCAGAGAATTCTGGAAAATAGGCTTTGTTTTAGCATTTTCTTTTTTAGTATGAAAACACATTACAACAGAAACCTTACTGTCACAGCCCCTCCTAGGCATACATTCAGTGGGATTAACCACATTCAAAATGATGTAATAAGTACTCTTACCATCAAACATTACTAGAATTTTCTCATCACCCAAAACATAAATCCCATACTCATTTTGCATTAATTTCCCATTGCCCCAGTCCCCACATAATCTGTAGCCCAGTTTTTGCCCCTATAAATTTGCATATTCTCTGATTACCTTTACCAGAGATTTTTACTTCTTCATGTGGCTTCAGTCAATTATCTAGTGTCCTTCCATTAGCCTTTCTGTAGGGCCAGTCTAGTGGTGATGAAGTCCCTCAGATTTTGTTTATATGAGAATGTCTTAATCCCTCCCTCATTTTTGAAAGATGGCTTTGTCAGATACAGAATTATCTAATCTTCTACCTTCTGCATTCCCACAACATGATAGAATACAATCTGTTCCTTGACTATTAAAACTATGAATTTTTGACAGATATTTAAAAATATCAATATATAAAAACACATTTTTATATGTTTTCTCTCAATCATCTCTCTGAGATCTTTGTCTCATCCTTTTTCTGGACATAATAAACACTAAATTTGAGGTAATCAAATAGATCTTTTTTGCCTTAAGCTATGCAATTTAAAGCTCTTGCTAAAAAGACTTTCTATATTTTCTTCTATTAGCTATATAATTTTAAGTTTTATATCTAGTAATTTATCACCCAATGCCTACTTAAACATACACTATACTTATATATATAGCTTGAATAGCATCCAATATTTTTCTCCATGTAACAAGCCAGTTTTCAGACTTCATCTACTAAGCAATCCTTTAAAATTCTCTTGATCTGCAATGCCATATTTATCATATATAGATATATATGATATCTATATTTACAGGATTTATCTATAAACCCTTTTTAGTTCCATTCTCTTACCTAATCCTTTACCATACCATACTATCCTCCCTCCCTCACTCCTTCCCTTCCTTCCTTCCTTCCTTCCTCCCTTCCTTCCCTCTTTCCTTCCTTCCTTCCTTCCTCCTGTGAATTACTCTCATTCATTACTGCTAGGTTAAGTTGGCCTTTCATTGATTTTTGCTTTAAAAATGACTTAGGTTTTCATGGGTATTTATTACTCGATATATTTAAAAATTATTTTGTCATTATTCTAAAATATATTAAATATTGGAATAGGGTTATATTGGATTTATATATTTGGAGGCGACCCCTTTCTCTTACTTGGCTTGTTTATTACATTTTACCCACATTTCCCAATTTTACACCCCCACCAGGCAGCCATTCTAACATACTGATGTGAATATTTGTGCTTATATGATTTCTCATAAAATATGTAATTATGTGAGTGTGTTTAAATTTATTAAAGGTATTCTATTTCATACAAATTTTTAATCTTACTTTTGGTCACTCAGCAGTATTTTCAAATTTAATGAGTATTGCTATATATATATCCAGGTTATTGCTTTTAACTCTCCCATGATGCCCTTTAATTTAGTCCTCGCCCATTTTAAACATCCACTACCAAGTGTTGGGTATTTCAGATCACTTCCAACACTTTGCCACCACAAATAGGGCTTCCATGAACATGTGTATGTGTGTACCTAAGGAACTATGTGGTATACTCAGTAGTTTATATACTGGATTTTAGGTTACGTTTTTTCCAATTTCTTTTATATATTCTAGATAGTGACTCTTCGTTGGGTTTATATTTCAAATATTTTCTCCCAATGTGTCACTTAATTTTTGAATTAGCTTGTCTAATTCCACAACAAAACAAACATACAGAAACAAAGCTGGTGTTTTGAGTAGAATATGTTTTCTGCATCTCTTACAGTACTGGCTAGGGATTTCTCATTAAGGCTGAATAGAAACATGATTGTGAGAAATTTTGTCTTGCTTCAGAATTAGAAAGAAAGAGAGAGAAGAGGGAGAGAGAGGAAGGAAGGGAGGGAGGGAGGGAGGGAGGGAAGAAAACTTCCTCTTTTACAAGTTTAAATTTTTAAAATCTGATCCTATGGTACTAGTATTTTTATCATGTAGATGTTGAATTGTTTTTAAATTTTTTTTAATTTCCAAAAAGTGATAGTGTATTAATTCTAAGGCACAAAAATAGGGGGGTATGAGGGGTTTGGGGATTTTTCTTTTTGGAGTAATAGAAATGTTCTAAAATTGGCTAAGATGATGACAGCAAAACTCTGTGATGAAAACAAGAGCTACTGAGTGTACACATTGAATAGATTGTACAAAGCTTGGGGCTGTATAACACAGTGAATCTAGTGGTTGAAGATGGATTGTGGTTAATAGAACAAATATGAGAACATTCTTTCATGGACTATCACATGTATATAATACTAACACAGGGTGTTAGTAATTAGGTAGATTGGGGGGAAATACAACAAATGTAGGATATGGGCTATAGTTAGCACTAGTATTTTGACGATGCTCTTCTGTAGTTTGTAATAATGAGATTAGCCTGTAATTCTCCAATTTTATAAAATCTTTCTAAAGATTTTATTAAATGTCACAATAACTGTATATACTGGGATTGGGTGGAATACATTTCCTTATTTTCTATACTTGGAAATTGAAAATATTTCTTTCTTAAATAACTGATAGAGTTCAGCCATGAAGACATCTGGACCTGTTATGTTTTAATGGACCAGAGAAAATTATTACAACCCTTTTCAATTTATTTAACAGAAGCAAGGCTCTTAATCTAAGTTTGCGGAATAATTGTTCAGACATGATTTGCCAGGAATTGCTTTTTTTACATTTACTTCTTTTTTTGAGTTTTTTTTTAAATTAGAGAAGTTATAGGTTTACAGAAAAATCATACAGAATATCCAGCATTACCATATACTCCTTATTTAAAAACCCTTTCATTAATATTGTACATTTTTCCAATTGATGAAAGAATATTTTTATAATATTATTAACTATAGTCCATGCTTTACATTAGGGTTCACTGTTTGTGTTGTACAGTCCTCTGTTTTTGTGGTTTTTAAAAATTTTATTCTAGTAACATGTTTAACATGTTTATAGAATTTCTATTTGGGATGATAGAAAAGTTTTGGTAATAGAAGGTAGTGATGGTAGCACAACATTGTGGATATAATTAATAGCACTGAATTATTTATTTAAATGTATTTAAAGGAGAAATTTTAGGTTGCATACATTTTCTTCTGCCAGATACCTCACAGCATTTGTTTGTTTCTTGGTTTATGTTTCCCTAGACAGTTGAAATAGATAAATGTTGAATCCTAAATCCATTTACTTGGCTTTTTCAGGGAAACTTTGTTTATTGTTTTATTGTGTTTTAAAAGTCATAGTCCAAAAATATACACAATTCACCATGGATTTCCTAGGTGTTTGTATTTGGAAGCATGTGCATATGTGGGTTGAAGGGAGGTGTTGCATGTTCTAGTCTAATTTTCCCTGAAAGCAGAGCCAGGGCTGCAGTCACTACATGTCTCCTTATGCTGTCCATGGATTATTAACAACGAACCTTTTCCCACACACATCAGCAACTGACCTCAGAGCAACTACAACTTGACCTATCAATTCTGCTTCCATTATTTTTCAGCCATTAGTGATATTCCTAAAAACTGTTCATTTAAGAAGATTCTTTTTTCCATACTGATTTCTATACTACTTTTATTTTGAATCATATGCATTTTAGAAAATAAATTCTGTCATATTTGCAGAAGAGGAATCTCTATTTTTTATTAATATACTATTAAATTCTGTTGCCTAATATTTTTTACATGAATGCTTATAGGTTCCATTTTTCTATAATACTATTTTGTTTTGCCTTTTCTATCCAAATTTATAATAATAATTATAGAATGAGTTGAGCAACTTTCTTCATTTTGTATTTCTCATGTATCTTAAAATATATTATCTTTTTCTTAAAATTTCACTCACCCTTTAAATCTGGAAGATTTTTGTGTAAGAAGTTATTAACTGCATTTCAGATTTAATTATTTCTCTATTATTCATACTTCCTTCAGGAATTCAGCTACTTTGGGCAGTTACATGTCCCTGGAAGGAAAAGCTGATACAGGTGCTTTAACCAATAACACTGTCGTGAATTGATGTAGCAGGTGACTGCTCCAGGGGGCCAAATCTCCTGGCACCACAACGAACTAACACACACATTTGCTGATCCTGCCGCGACCTAGAAGCTCTCAGCATTTTCCCAGGAGTTCCTCCTCTGCTAGGGATTTATCCCCTAACTATAGTCACCAATTGAAAATGATTTGAGGATAGGCAAGATGGCATGTTGGCTGGCATATTGGAACCTCACTCTGGCTCTTCACTCCAACCCCGCCATCATCATTTGACATCACGCTCCTGCACCTCATCGATGCTGGTTCCAGATGTTCTTCCCGGAACCATCCCACAGCCATCTCAGGAGCCTCCTACAAGGCACATGTGCCCTCCCTACGATCAGTCCATTGGTTTATCACAAATTTTACTGCTTTTGGAGGGGTCCTATTCCTCCTACCCATATCCATCTACATGGCTGGAGTTTGGGGTTAGGGCACCACAAATTTATTGGTAAAATTTGCTTAAGGGATTAATATTTTACTGTAGAAATCATCAAAATGGAAGTGAGAGCTTTGCAGGGTGCTTGGTATTCTAAATACTTTTTTCTTTCTGTAGTTCATCCATACTTCTCTGAGAGTTTGATTTGTTAAACAGTCTGGAAATCTGACAGGAATAAACTTTCACAATTTTTTTTCACTCTTTAACTGGCAAGATCAGAAATGCCATCAGGAGTAGTCCGCCTCACACTCTATTTTCTACTTCAGCTGGTTTCTGAACTCATGCACACATACACACATAGTCTCAGAAGCTAAAAGGAGAGAAAAGGGGGACTGCATTAAATTTTCCTCAAGGCTTTGTCCATATGTTCAAAAATTAATTGATCTGAGACAAATAACACCTGGTAACTTAATCTTTTTAAATTTGTAATGGGGCTTACAAAGAGAACCGAATGTGTTTTATAAGCTCTGCTTATGTTGATAATTGTAAAATTATCCAGACTAACTCAGAATTCATATAAAATTAAAATTCAGGTTTTAAATATATGAATATCTAAGATATTCAATTCACATGTTAATTTAGTTTTTAAAGCGTTAACATATGTACATAGATATGAACATTTATAGCAACATATTATTTAACTACCCACCTCATTTCATTTTATTTTACTCCTGCTGCAATTAAGTCTAGATAACATAGTTCACATGTTTTATGGTGCATTGAACTGATAACATAAGAGAGAATTCATGACCCTTACGGCTGCTGTTTCTGGCAGAGAGGACCAATCTTCTCTCTTGATGACTCCTGTCTGACCCAAGAAGATGAGGTAGTAGTGGAATTGAATCATTTTAAAAGAGGCATTTGTGCAGAATGGAGGGAGAACTATCAATTGAATTCTGGTTGACAGAAAATGGCTCTTTTGCCTTTGGGCATGTTTGTACGGGTATGGACAACTATGTTTAATGTTTTCTTGATTTCATAAAATGAACATTACAATTTTATCTGCTTATATCAGAATAGATGTTTGTCAGTATTATTATCATATAAAACTTCAAGGAAATATAGGGACTAGCACTGCATTTAAGTCGATATATTGGACTGAATTTCCTTACATGAAGGTAATAGAACTGAAAACAGAGAAATATCTTTAACAATGAATTACAAAGACATAAAAAAATACTGAACTTGCCCATTAACACTCATAATACATGCCAATCAAGTGCACACATTTTCTGTGAATTACAAAATACAATTCTTGCTATGTATTTGTCTCTAGTTTTTCCTTATCTACTGTATATGAAAATTATAAGCTCTTCCTAAATCTTCCTATCGACCTTAAAATAAGGTGAATTACCTACTTTGCATTTTTATTTTTCTGGTGCCTTGGAATACTATTGGCTTTGCTGAATTCATCATTTTCTCAGCTTTCTTTTGATGTAATTTTAGCAAATCATATATTTTATAATTTTTATTTTAATTAAATAATCTATTCATGCCATGAGTTATAAATATATAGTATCAGAAGTGGTAACAAGAGATATTGAATTGATAATAACTGTTTTATCATCATAATCATTTTGATTTAGTAAATTTCAGGTTATATATGGAAAATTCCATTAAGCATAAGATTAATTTAAGCCAGTATATAATAAATAATGTTGTGCTAAGTCAGTGAAAATAACTAGTGTTATAAAACCAAAATATATCAAAGGAAGGTTTTTAATCATAAAATAATATGGGTCTTAATCCAAATTAACATCCATATACTGTTGACTCCATTCATGGATGGATAGATAGATAGATAGATAGATAGATAGATAGATAGATAGAAATGAATGTGTGTTGGGAGTAGAGAGTGTGATGCTTGTATGATTGATACTATAGAATTATTAGGGGGAATAGTTTTTTATTATTATTTAAATCCATGTGTAAAAAGCCTACATTATTAAAGTCCTTTAAATATGCCCTTCTCTTACTCAGGGACATTTAATAAGGTTTTGAGGTTATTGGTTTAAGTAATCCAAGATAATGGAGACAGAGACAGGTATCAATGGAATGAAAAAAATTTGCAACTGCAAGGTATTTTTCTCAGAATTCATGAAACCTAAGTAGTATTTGGTGCTCTGTACAAGGTACAGAATTGTGTTCCTCATGTGTGGTAGGACTTGAAAATTATGACTGTCACCCTTTGGAGACTGAACAACAAGAACTGTAGGCTTAAAAACAGCTTTAAAGGTCCTCTGTCATCAAGAGCTGTAGGGTTGAAAAAAGCTTTAAAGGTCCTCTGTCATCAAGGTAGGACCACTGTGACCAGGTATCATGGTGGCCTGTCTAGCACAGCAGTGCTGAAGTGATGACAAAAAACCTACAGTGAAGAGATGCATTGTGCAGGAAGAAATAGTGATGGAGTCTTCTAATACCTCCATTTCTTGGACTGCATGTACTTCAGAGAAAAAAAGACATGATAAAATGATAGGTATTATATATTTTTGTTAATCTCTATTAGTGTAAGGAAGAGTCATATTTGATTTTATATTTCAAAAGACCTGACAATTATAGTATTAAGATTCTTCCCTACTACCATTATACCAGTTTCAGAAGAAAGGTTAATCCTTCTCCATTTAAAGCTAATCTGTGCTCTTTATACCATTCCTCCTTTTCTCATTTGAGAGCTTGATCAGGTGTTTATTCTCTATTCCATCTCTCTCTTCATTGTTTTCTCCATCTTTAGACCCTAAGACACAAGCTATATACATCTGGAAATATGTCCTGTTTTCAAAGTAACCTTCCTTCATTTCATCTCAGTAATTGTATTCTGAAGCTCCTTTTCAAGTTTCTTAACTGGGTCCTGCTGTTTTATTGTGCACACTATTTCATGATGTCTTCTTAATCCTGCCTAAAATTCAATGTGCTTATTTCACAATCCTAATAGATTCTAGCAAATGTCTAATTATTTTTAAATATATAATGTCCAATGTTAATGTGATGATAGATATTTTAATTTGTTTACATGTGTAAATCTATAAGAATTTGTAACTGATGTTGAGACTTAATCCAAGAGCATCTTAAACTAGAAAAACCCTATGTATTTAATTATTATCATATTGTTATTAGTCAAATTGCAAATAAGTATAAGTATCATACTTATTATTATACTTACATCTAACTCCTTCATATTTCAAATTGAAGACATATAATATATTAAATATTCCACATTGGAAAACACAACATTGGAATGTGTAATTGAAATATGTAAATTTCTACAATTTGCAGAAATTTACTGAAGGTTATTTCTCCTTTTTATCTGCAAAATTAATTAAAAGAATTATACAGTTAGGGCATACTTTCAAAGCTTTAAAACACATTTAAAGTCAACTCATTCAGTTTGAAAACCGTACAATTTTTTAAATGTTTTATACAAGAAACTCATAACCCTTTCATTGATTGATTTGAATGACTATACACGTCTTCCAGAGTTTAATTGCCTCTAATTAAGTTATTCTCACTATCTGTCCTATCTCCCCTATGTTTCAAATTATTCTATTTCTTCTGTATTCTCTACAAATAGAAAATTATAACTCATTATACAACTCTACTTGAAACCTGCTAAGTGATTTTCTACCTAAAGGAGTTAAGGAAGAGCCATATAACATTTTACTGAGTCATCTGCATATGTGATTGCTATTTATTTTATTTAATTATACTGTACATCATGATTGACAACAAATGTTTGGAAAATTTGTTTTCAATAGCATTGTAGATAGGTGTGAAAAAAATACCAGTCATTGTGGCTATAACTTGAACTTAAAGTAGAATTCAAATTTTAATCTTAGTTTATTTATTAATCCAATATTTGATACTAATTTTGTCTGATGAAAAAAAAGTTATAATCTATGTTAGTAATTGTTCATGACCGAAAATGATTATTAAGAAATATGCCATTTTATTAACAGGGAGAGCTGAAAGACGGGTGATGGTAGTATATAAATAACTTACAGTCTGAAATATTTATATTATGGGAAAATAAATTTCAATTTTTGACTACAAGGTGAGGCAGAACAAAACCTCTCCCAAGATCTAATTGGCAAACTAAGGAGAATATCACTTATTTTTCTTATAGAATTGAAAATTTCTATACAAAGTTTTACCAAGAAGGAACTTTTAAATATATATTATGTGTCTACGATAGCTTTGCCACAAGTCTCACATCTCAAAAGCTACACAAACAAACAAATAACATAATATAATCCATTAGTGGCAAAATGTTGTAAATTGAATAAGGCTAATCACGATCTTTTTAATTTCACTGTGATTATATGTATGTGTAGTTGAAAATATAATTATATATTTAATTTACAGTTTTCTCAGAATCAGCCAAGACTGCACATACTCATTAACTTAAAAAATCTGAAAATCCTAACTTTTTCAAGACATCTGTCTGGAGAGATTTCTGATAAGCAATTGTGAGCTGAACACCAAAAAATTCAGACGTCTATGACTCTTGTCCACTTTGTGGCTAATTTATTTTTTAAAAATTTATATAATGTGTTATTAAAATGCATTGTGCTTAGTACATAAAAATTTCCATGTGTCACAATAAACTAGTATTGAATGCAGAACTCTCTACTTGTTCTTATGATGTCCATACTCCAATTTGACAGAATGGTCTCGGTTTATGCCTGATTCAGTTAACCATTAAAATGAGCTTCATTTCACTCTCAGAAATGTCCTGATTCTGACTATAAATTAAATGTCACCTTCCCAGTTCCCTATTCTACCTTCATCAGTTTTCTCCCACTTTTTATAGTCGCTATCCCAGGAATGAGGTAATCCTACTCTTTTTTTCAGGGCACTTCACATGCCATAAACAACTTAAGAGTGTCTGCTCATAGGACTGACTGACTGGAGGGTTTCAATGCCAACCCATATACTAAATATAAGCAAAGTTATTTGTTTTATTTTTTTTTATTTTATTTTTTTTA
>PVKH010038590.1:0-11305 GCA_004027955.1 Chaetophractus vellerosus | reverse complement strand
TCACCCCAAACAGAAACTCTGCACCATTCTCCCCCCCCCCCCCATAACCTGGAATCCGTTTTCTGCCTCTATGAATTTGCTTAGGCTAGTTATTTCATATTAGCGAGATCCTACAACTTTTGTCCTTTTGTGTCTGGCTTATTTCACTTGACATGATGTTTCCAGGTTGTAGCATGTATCAGAACTGTTGCCCCTTTTTATAGGTGAATAATATCCCATTGCAGGTATATACCATGTTTTGTTTATCCATTCACCTGTTGATGGACACTTAGGTTGCGTCCACCTTTCAGCCATTGTGAATAATACTGTGATGAATATCGGCGTTCAAATAGCTGTTCGAGTCTCTGGTTCCAAGTCTTTTGGGCACATAACTACCAGTGGAATTTCTGGGTCATATGGTAATTATATCCCTAACTTTCTGAGGAACCGCCATACTGTTTTCCACAGCAGCTGCACCAGTTTACATTCACAACAACCATATGTGAGCATTCCTATTTACTCACATCCTCTGCAGCATTTATTTTCCATTTTAAAATAATGGCAATCCCAGGGGGTGTGAAGTGGTATCTCCTTGTGGTTTGGGTTTGCATTGCCTTAGTGGCCAAGGATGCTGAACATCTTTTCATGTATTTAGTGGTCATTTGTATATCTTCTTTGGAGACAGTTCTATTCAAGTCCTTACTCATTTTTTTTTTTTAATTGGGATGTCTTTGTTTTTGAGTTGTAGGAGTTCTTGTATTCTGGATATTAAACCCTTGTCAGATATATGATTTGCAACTCTTTTCTTCCATTCTTAGGTTGTCTTTTCACTTTCTTGTTAGTGGCTTTTGATGCACAAAAGTTTTAAATTTGACTTAATATTTGTATATGGTATGAAGTACCATTTGACTTAATATTTGTATATGGTATGAAGTAGGGGTCCATTTTTATTCTTTTGCATGTGGATATGCAGTTTTCTCAGCACCATCTGTTGAAGAGACTATTCTTTCCCCAAGAGTGGACTTGGCCCCTTGCAAAAATCAATTGTCCACAGATGTATGAGTTTATTTCTGAACTCTTAATTCTATTCCATGATCTATTTCTCTCCCCTTATGCCAGTACCACACTGTTTGATTACTCTAAATTTTTAAATCAGAACATGTGAATCCTCCAATTTTGTTCTTTTTCAAGAGGGTTTTGGCTCTCTGAGGCCCTTTGCCATTCCATATGAATTTGATGGATGGGTTTCCATTCCAAGGCTTCCAGAATTTTGAGTGGGATTGAGTTAAACCTTTAAAATGCTTTGGGTAGTATTGACATCTTAACAATATTAAGTCTTCCAATTCATGAGCATAGGATGTCTTTCCATTTATTTAGATCTTTTTAAATTTCTTTCAGCAATGTTTTGTAGTTTTCAGTGTACAAGTTTTACATCCTTCGTTAAATTTATTCCTAAGTATTTTATTCTTTTCTTTTATTTTATTTTTTATTCTTTTAGATGTTATTGTAAATGTTATAATTTTCTTCATGTCTTCTTCGGATTGTTGCTGTTGTGTAGAAATACAACTGATTATTCTGTTGATATTCTCCCCCACAACTTTGCTGAATTCGTTTATTAGCTCTTGCAGCTTTCTGTGGAGTCTTTGGGGATTTTCTAAATATAGGATCGTATCATCTACAAATAGAGATTTTCACTTCTTCCTTCCCAATTTGGTTGCCTTTTGTTTCTTTTTCTTGTCTATTTGCCCTGGCTAGAACTTCTGGTACTTTGTTGAATAGCAATGGTGAGAGCAGGCATTCTTGTCTTGTTGCTGACCTTCGGGGACGCTTTCAGTCTCACCATTTAGTATGATGTTAGGTGTGGGTTTTCCACATGTGTCCCACCCTAACAACAACAACAACAACAAGAAAAAGCCAGATAATCTACAAAGTTGTAACTTTTCTTGGACCCATCAGAAAGTGAAGATTGCAAAGCAACCTGGTCAACAGAATTCAAGAGTGGTGAGCCCTCTGAAGAGAGGGGAGAGACCCTTGAATTATTTCACTTTGGCAGAGCACGCGAGTAAGAGGTGGGTCCTGTGAGAGTGGATAGGAAGATAACAGCTAAAATGCTCATGAATTCCTGAAGCCCAAGTATAGAAGAATATGAGTATAGGATCCTTGGGAGGCTTAGACACATTGAGAATCTACACCCACTTGCAAGCTCTTTTTATGGGCCTTCATCAGGTGCTCACAAGAAAGATTGGGGGCAGGGGAGGACACCAGAGAGAGTCCCTCTCAGGGGCATACAGGGACAAAACTCCACTCACTTCCTCACCCTTTTCTTATGCTAAGGAAAAGCCTGAGCCCCTGGGCAAAGACCCACAGCATCTACAGGAGGGGATCCTTTAAGAAGCAGGCATGGGGAGGAAACCCACCGGGGCCCAGAATTCTTCACTGAGACAAAGCAGAGGTCTGCAACTGTTAGGGAAGGGACAAGAAACTCTCTCCCACCCAGGAACCTCCACAAATAGAAGGCAGAGTTGCACTGCCTCAAGAAGGAGGGGCAGGGACACCTAGAGAGCCCTGCCCCCAAGGCCCAGGGACACAGAGCCTGGGAAATACAAGATTGAAAATACTCTAAACCAGGGATCCTTAACCAAGGGTCCGTGAAGATTTCAGGGAAATAATTTCAGGGGGACTGTGAGCATGAATTGAAATTTTTAATTTGAAGACATGCTGATGTGGAGTGTCATAAAACTATCAGCCACTAAATTCTGAAAGTGGTCTATGGTTTTCACCTGACAGGCAAAAATGTCCATGGACTTAAAAAAAGTTTAAGAACCGCTTATCTAAACAAACTACACCTAACAGATAGAAGTGGAATACTTAACCAAGAACAATAAAATACACATTCTTCTCAAGAGCACAGGGATATGCTCCAGGACAGCCCACAAGTTAGGTCACCAAACAAGTCTCAAGAAATTCAAATGTATTAAAACAATACATTTATCTACTGTGACCACAACTGAATGAACCTAGAAATCAATAACAGAGGGAGAAATGGATAATTCACAAATATGTAGAAATTAAAACAATATACTCTTAAGCAACCAGCGGGTTAAAGAGGAAATCACAAGAAATATTAGGAAATATCTTAAGGCGAATGAAATTGAAAATACAGCATACTCAAACTTATGAGATGCAGTAAAGGCAGGGCGTAGAAGGAAATTTATAGCTCTAAAAGATTACACAAGAAAGGAAGAAAGATTTCAAATAAGAAATCTAACCTCTGAACTAGAAGAACTAGAAAACGGAGCAAACTAAAACCTAAGTGAGGAGAAGGAAGGAAATAAAAAAGATTAGTGTGGAGAAAAATGAAACAGAGAACAAGTAAATAATTGAGAGAATCAACAAAAGGACCTTACAAACCAATATCACTTATGAATATAGGTGCAAAAATCCTCAACAATATACCAGTGAACCAAATCCAACAGCACATTAAAGGAATTATACACCAAGATGGAATGGGATTTATCCCAGGTATGTAAGGGTGGCTCAATGTAAGAAAATCAATGAATGTAACACACCACATTAATAGAATGAAGAGAAAAAACCCACATGATCATCTCAATGCAGAGAAGGCATTTGAATAAACTCCATCCCTCCTTTTATTATATAAGAACACTTAGAAAACTAGGAACTCAACATATTAAAGGGCATATATGAAAAATGCACAGCTAATACCATACTTAATTGAGAAAGACTGAAAGCTTCCCATCTAACATCAACAACAAGGCAAAGATGCTCACTGTCACCATTTAATTCAATATCAGACTGAAAGTTTTAGAGCAATTAGGCAACAAAAAGAAATATAAGCTACCAAATTGCAAAGGAAGAAGTAAAACTTGCCCTAATTGCAGAGTACATGATCCTATATATAGAAAGCCCTGAAAAATCCACAAGAAAGCTCCTAGTTAATAAATGAATTCAGCAAAGTGGTGGGGTACAAGATCAACACTAGAACATCAGTAGTGTCTCTATCACTAGTAATAAAATCAGAAGAAGAAACTTTTAAAAAAATCCATTTACAATGGCAACAAAGGGAATCAAATACTTAGGAATAAATCTAACCAAGATATAAGGACATATATCCAGAAAACTACAAAACATTGCTAAAAGAAATTAAAGAAGATCTCAGTAAATGGAAGGGCATTCTGTATTCATGGATGGGAAGGTTTAATGTTGTGAAGATGTTGATTCTAACCAAAGCTATTTACAGATTCAAGGTAAGTCCAATAGCCTGCTTTACAGAAATGGAAAAGTCAATAATCAAATTGGAAGGATAAGGGGCCCTGAACAGACAAAAACAACTAAAAAGAATGAAATTGGAGGACTTATACTCCCTGATCTTGAAACTTATTCAAAAGCCACAGTAATCAAAACAGCATAATAATGGGACAAGTCAGACATATATACCAACAGAATTGAACTGACAGTTCAAAAATCAACCCTAACATTATGGACTACTCATATTTGAAAAGGGGACAAATTCCACTCAGTTGGAAAAGAAGAATTTCTTCAACAAATGGTGCTGGAAAACTGGACATCCATATTCAAAAGGATGAAAGAAGACCCAGACCTCACACCATATAAAAAAATCAACTGAAAATGGATCAAAAACTAAATATAAGAACCATCAAACTCATAGAAGAAAACATAGGGAAACATCCTCAGCACCTTGTGTTAGGCAATGGTTTCCTAGACTTTACACCCAAAGACAAGCAACAAAAGAAAAAATGATAAATGGAACCCCAGGAAAATGAACCTTTTTGCATAAAAGTAATATATCAGGAACATAAAAGGAAGGACAACCTACAGAATGGAGAAAATATTTGGAAACATGTCCTATAATGATTTAATATCTAAATTATATAAAGAAATCCTTCATCTCAACAACAAAAAGACAAACAACCCAATTAAATGGGTAAATGACTTAAATAGACATTTTTCCAAAGAAAATATAGAAATGGCCAGAAACCACATGAAAAGATTTTCAACCTCATTAGTCATTAGCAAATAACAACTGCAGTAAGATACCATTTCACACCATTAGAATGGTTACTATTAAAGAAGAAAATTGCGCCGGGCTGGAGCCATGGCGGCCGAGCTACGCCTGGCGTCGGTGCGGAAAGCCGCGGACTATGTCCGGAGCAAGGAGTTCCGGGACTACCTTATGAGAACGCACTTTTGGGGACCTGTAGCCAACAGGGGTCTTCCTATTGCTGCCATCAATGACATGAAAAAGTCTCCCGAGATTATCAGGGGTCGGATGACATTTGCCCTCTGCTGTTATTCTTTGACATTCATGAGATTTGCCTACAAGGTACAACCTCGAAACTGGCTTCTGTTTGCATGCCACTCAACAAATGAAGTCGCCCAGCTTAGTCAGGGGGGACGAGATGACTAAGAAGGCATCTGCCTAACCATGGAAAATAATGAACGTGCTCTTTGCAGGGACAGCATTACCACCTACTGCTACGGAGTCACAGATTCCATCATCACAAATAGTCTTGCTAAGGAAAAATATGCTGTATGCTATTTTCACTAACCAGACTATTTTTATAGAAATAGTAGAGGGTACCTAAACCAACTCTCTGCTACCTTACAGAAATACTGGGTATTTTCTCTTCATAAAGAATAGCTTAAAATATGCAATTAGCTTAATAATTTCCAATGAAGGGTTTATCTGCAGTAATATGTATATTATCTATTATCTATTAGAACTTACTTGATGAAAAACTGAAAAGAACAAAATTTATGACTACTTAGCACTTAAGTATTCAGAATTTTTGACATTTTCTTTAATGACCACAAGACAACCTACCCTGGCCTTGTGCCTAAAATCTTATTTTAAGTGTTTGAAAAATTTTATCTGTGTATTTCCATGCAGTATGTATATTGAAATGCTGTAATTTAATGGCAATAAATGATTTCAGTATTTTCTAAAAAAAAAAAAAAAAAGGAAATTACAAGTGTTGCAGAGGATGTGGAAAAATAAGAATACTCATTCATTGCTAGTGGGAATGTAAAATGGTGCAGCCCCTATGAAGACAATTTGGAAGTTCCTCAGAAAGTTAAGTGTAGAATCACCATATGACACAACAATCCTACTGCTAGGTATATATCCTAAAATTATTGAAAGCAGGGACTTGAATAGATACTTCCACAATGATATTCATAGAGGTAATATTCCCAATTGTCAAAAGATGGAAGCAACCCAAGTGTCCACCAACTGATGAGTGGATAAACAAAATGTGGTATATATATATGATGGAATATTATTCAGTCCTAAAAAAAGGAATGAAGTTATGATACATGTGAGAACATGGATGAACTCTGAGGACCTCATGTTTAGTGAAATGAGGCAGGCAAAAAAGTACAAATATCTCATGACAGCACTGATATGAAATAATTGCAGACAGTTTTTCCAGCATGATTTTTGAAGAGACTCTCCTTGCCCAATTTAATGGGCTTGGCATGCATCTCAAAAATAAGTTGCGGGGAGTGGATGTAGCTCAGTAAGTGAGTGCCTCCTTCCCATGTTCAAGGTCCAGGTTCAATCCCTGGTACCTCTTAAAAAAATTCAGTTGGATGTATATATAAGGGTATATTTCTGAACTCTTATTTCAAATCCATTGGTCTATATGCCTGTCCTTGTGCTAGGACCATGCTATTTCAAATACTGTGGCTTTGTAATAAGGTTTAAGATTGGGAAATGTGAGTCCTAATAATTCATTGGAATTTTGATTGAACTTGTATTAAATTTGTAAATTGCTTTAGTTAGAATTGATATCTAATAATATTTTGTCTTCTAATCTCTGAACATGGAATGTCCTTCTATTTATTTTGACCTTCTTTGATTTCTTTTAGCAATGTTTTGTAGTTTTCTGTGTATAATGCTTTACATCCCTGGATAGATTTATTACTAAATATTTGATTCTCTTAGTTGCTATTATAAATGGAATTTTGGTCTGGATTTCTTAGTCTGCTTGTTCATTACTGGTGTATAGAAATACTACTGGTTTTTGAGTATTACTCTTATACCCACCACTTTGCTGACTTCATTTATTAGTTCTAAGAGCTTTCTTGTGGATTTTCATGTTTTTCTGTATATAAGATCATGTCCTGTGCATATAGGGAAAGTTTACTTTCTTTCTTTCTGATTTGGACGCCTTTAATTTTTTTTTCTTGCCAAATTGCTTTGGCTAGAGTTTCCAGTATGATGTCAATAACAGTGGTGTTTTCCTTACCATGGTTGCTCAAGCAAATACCATGAAATATGTCAAGTGATAAAATGGGAATTTAATGTCTCATGGTTTTGAGGGTAGGAAAGCTTCCAAATCAAGTTGATGCTTTCTCCCTAAATATTCTGACATCTTGGGGCTGGCTGATGGTGATCCTTGGCCCTTCACTTGTCACATGGCAAGGCACATTGTGGCATCTCTTGGTTCCTTCCATATCTTCCACGTTCTGCTGATGTTCAGCTTCTAGCTGCTCCCTCTGTAGCATTCTCTCCATCTGAATTTCATTCTACTTGAAAAGGAATCGAGTAATAAGGCCCTTAACTGAAGTAACTTTATCAAAAAGTCTTACTTACACAGGAATGGATTAAGCTTAAGAATATGTTTGTCTGGGCTACATAGAAGTCCAAACCACAAGTGTGACAGTGGGCATTGTTGTCTTGTTCTTATCGTAGAGGGAAAGCTTTCAGCCTTTCAATGTTGACTATGATATATAGTGGGTTTTCATGTACGCCCCTTATGTTGAGGAAGTTTCCTTCTATTTTCAGTTTTTCTAAGTATTTTTTATCAAGAAGAGGTGCTGGATTTTGTCACATGCCTTTTCTGTGTCAATTGTGATGGTCATGTTTCCCCCCCTTTGTTAATGTGGTATTTTCCATTAACTGATTTTCCTATGTTGAAGCCCCCTTGCATACCCAAAATATATCCCACTTGATCTTGATGTATATAATTCTTAGTGTGCTGTTGGATTCCAATTGCTAGTATTGTGTTGAAGATTTTTACCTCTATATTCATAAGAGATATTGGTCTGCAATTTTCTTTTCATGTGGTATCATTATCTATGTTTGGTATTAGGGAGTTGGCTTCCTAGAATGAGTGGGGGAGTGTTCCCTGCTCTTCTATTTTTTTGGAAGCATTTGAGCAGGATTGATGTTAATTCTTGGAAGGTTTGGTAAATTATACCTTGAAGTCATCCAGTCTTGGGCTTTTCTTTTTTGGGATGTAGATGACAGATTCAATCTCATTATCTGTTATGGGTCTCCTAAGCTCTTGTATTTCTTCTTGAGTCACTGTAGGTAGTTTGTGTGATTCTAGGAGTATGTCCATTTCATCTAGGTTGTCAAATATGTTGGTGTACATTTCTTCATAGTATACTCTTATAATCCTTTTTATTTATTTCTGTGGTGTTGGTAGTAATATACCCCCTTTCAATTCTGATTTTGGTTATTTGTATCCTTTCTCTGTTTTTCTTTGTAAGTCTAACTACTGGTTTGTCAATTTTAATGCTATTTCCAAAGAATCAACTTTTGGTTTTGTTGATTCTCCCTATTGCTTTTTTATTCTCTATTTCAACCTCTCCACTTATCTTTGTTATTTCTTTCCTTCTGCATGCTTTTAGTTTACTTTTCGCTTCTTTTTCTATATCCTCCAGTTGTGAGGTCAGGTCTCTGATTTGAGATCTTTCTTCTTTTTCAAAGTAAGCATTTAGATATGTAAATTTCCCTCTCAACACTGCCTTTGCTGCATCCAGAAATTTGGTATGTTACGGTTTTGTTTTCATTTATCTCAAGATATTTCCTACCCTTGTGATTTGCCCTTTGACCCATTTATTGTTTAAGAGTGTGTTAATTTCCACATATTTGTGAATTTTCTATTTCTCCCTCTCTTGTTGATTTCTAGCCTCATTTCATCAGGGAAGATACACTGTATGATTTTGATATGATTGAATTTAATGAGACTTGTTTTGTGACCTAATATGGTGGCCTATACTGAAGAATGATTCATGTGTATTTGAGAAGAATGGGTACTCTCTTGTTGTTGGGTGAAGTATTCTATGTTTATCTATTAGGTCTAGTTGGTTTAAAGCATCACTCAAGCTTCCTATTTCTTCATTCATCTTCTGAATAGAAATTCTGTCTATTATTTAAAGTCTCCTATTCTAGGGGCCGGCCATATAGCCCAGTGGATAGGGCGCCGGTATACCACATGGGAGTCCCCGGGTTCGGTTCCCGGGGACCTCTCCTAGCGGGCAGACCGCCTTGAGAAGGGCAAGCCGCCATGGGCAGGCAGAGCCGCTGTGGGCAGGGCAAAAAGCTGCCACGGACAGGGCAAAACTGCCACGGGCAGGGCAGGTCGCCCGCGAACGGAGCGCAGCCAGCCACCCGCGAACTGAAGCGGAGCTGGAGGTGAACGGAAGCAGAAGCCGCCCACAAGCAGGGCACAAGAATGGACACACAGCAAGAGCAAGCAGAAAGGGGGGGGGGAATGTAATCAATAAAAAATAAATAAATAAATCTTAAAAAAATAAAGTCTCCTATTCTTTCTATTGCATAAATATCTCCAATTAATCATGTAGAACTATCAATTTCTGCCTTCAAATCTGAAAATATTTGCTTCAAATACTTTGGGGCTCTCTCATTATATACGTATTTTTTTATTTCCTTGTTTCAAATTAAATCTTTGATTAGTTCCTTCCAACAGTGGTTATCAAGTCTATTTTATATAATGTTAGTATAGCTACCCCTTTCTATGGTATATTTTTTCTATCCCTTCACTTTCAACCTACTACTGTCGCTGAATTTAAAGGAATTCTCTTGTAAACAGCATATATTTGAGCCATGCATTTTTATCCATACTGCCAAAATCTACCTTTTGATTGAAGAATTTAACCCACTTACATTTAAAATCATTTCTGATATTGTGCTACTTTCTTCTGCAAATTTGCTAATCTTTGTAATTCTTATACCACTTATGTCCCTCAATTTTTCCTTTAATTAGTACTTAAATATTCATTTGATTTTTTATATTGGACCATTTTGAGTGACTTCTCATTTAATTATGAATTTATTTCTCATACATTTAATTTGTGGTTAAAAACATGGTGCTATTATTTACCATCCTAAATCTATAACAATCATGTTTGATCTGATACCAACTTAACTTCATTAGCATACTCAAACACTGTTCCTCTCCCTCTCCTACACAGTTTTGTTGTTCTTGTTACAAATTATATCATTATACATTGTATGTCCAAAACCATAGATTCACCATTACTTTGTATGCCTTTGCATTTTAGTACCCGTAAGAAGTGAAAAATTGAATTCATATACCAAAATATACAATTCAATAATTTTGGCATTTATAATTACCCATATCGTTACCTTTACCCTGGATTTTTATATCTTCTTGACACTTCAATCCACTGTCTACTGCCTATTCCTTCCCATTAGTAGTACTCACTTTATCATTGCTTGCAGGGCTGGTCGCGTGGTGACAAACTCTCTAAGCTTTTGTTTATCTGGGCAAGTCTTAATCTCTCCCTCATGTTTGAAAGAAAGTCTTGGTGGATATAAAATTCTTGGTTGGAAATTTTTGCATCCAGCATTTTAAATATTTTGTCCCATTGCCTTCTTGTCTCCATGGTTTCTGATGAAAAATTGGCACTTTCTTTTACTGGGATTAACGTCTACATAACTCATTGCTTTTCACTTGCAGCTTTCAGAACCCTTCCTTTCCTTGGCGTTGGAATGGGTGATAATTATGTGTCTGGGCATGTTTTCCTTTGATTTTATCCTCATTGTGGTCCTTTTGTTTTCTTGAATACACATATTCATGTCTTTCTTTAAATTGGGGCAGTTTCCTGCCATTATTTCTTTGAATAGCCCTTGTGTCCCTTTCTCGCTTTCTTCTTTCTGGGAATCCCTGGATGCATATGTTTCTGTGTTTCATGGTGTCCCACAGGTCTCTCAGGGTCTGTGTGCATTTTAAATGCTTTCCTCTTCTGCTCCTCAGCCTGAAGAGTTTTCAACTGTTCTATCCCCAAGACCATCAAGTCTTTCTTTGCAAGTTCCAATCTGCTGTTTAAATACACTAGGGAAGTTTTCATTTCAGTGCCTGTGGAATTCAATTCCAGTATTTCTGTTTGGTTCGTACGGAGAGTGGCAAAGAGAATCTCTTATTGTTCATTCATTGTTTTTCTCATATCCTTTGTCTTTCTCTTTGTTTTCCCTGATCTCCTCGAGCATACTGAAGATCGTTTTTAT
>PVKH010038589.1:0-11306 GCA_004027955.1 Chaetophractus vellerosus | reverse complement strand
TATACCTATACTATGTGGAACGCATGATCTACTCAGCCAACATGTTTTTAAAAAGAGACAGCTGGAGAGTTTCTGACCAGCTATTTTAAACTTCTGCTCAAAAATATCATGTCATATCTGCCCACACAGCCAATGGGCACACTTGGTTTAATGACTGTACTAAATTTCATAAGAGATGAGAATTGGAATGGGAGAAGAACCAAATATAGGTGAACACTAACAATGTCTACCAAAACAAATTATGGACATAATCAAGAGATAATGAAGTCCAGTTTTAATTTATGATTTGTGAGGGAAAACATATCTGATCTTTTCTTTTTAAAGATTTATTTTTTATTTATTGCATATCCCCCCCTTTTTGCTTGTTCTTGCTCACAGCGCAGCGGCCTGCCTGCTCACAGCGGCTTGCCCTGCTTGTGGGGGCTTGCCTTCTCAAGGCGGTCTGCCAGCTCGAGGAGGCCCTGGGAACCGAACCTGGGGCCTCCTATGTGGTAAACCAGCGTCCTACCAGTTGGGCCACAGCTGGCCCCCATATCTGATCTTGAATGCTTTTCAAAAGAAACATGAGGAAGAAATTGTTTAAACATAAGGTGAGTTTCCTACCAACAGAAAGAAGTCAGTCATAGGATTTCAAGTGTATACTGGGGATGGGTAATATCACTACAAACTATTAAAAATACTCTTTGAAACCAAATTTTATAATCAGTTTGTAAAAATGCCCATTAAAGGAATATATATTTGATAAGAATATTAGAAATTTGCAACAAAATTTAAAAGATTGTTTAAAAATTGATTTTATTTTAAAACCTTTAAAATAAAAGTTATAGTTATACACTAGAAAACATAACTATTATAAAATTAAAAGTGAAAATATTCTTATATTTGATCATGTTGCATTAGTGATGATTACATTTTTAAATTATGGAAAGTTTAGATTTGTGTGGTTATGTTATTTATCCAAGCTCATACAATTATTACATGACAAGCCTGATGAAAATCTCAGTTCAGCCTGACCCCCAAATCTATGCTCTTTCTATTTTATCATATACATATACAGTGGATGTGGAAATATGTAAATACTTTTTTCAAATAAAAAAGCTGTGCTGCTCAAATGAAATAATGTACATAAGTGTTCTTCAAAAAATTTAATAGTGTATTAAAGTACAATATCATTCATCTGTAATTCTTTCATGACTAAGGGGCATAATGGGATATATAGGAGTCAGACATAAAATGATCACTTTTGTCAATTAAGTTAGAATTTATAGAAGGAAGGTACATGAGAGAGGGTGGCATGATGCTGATATCAACAAAACATAAAATGAAAAATGGTTTGACTTTGTTGAGGATTTTGACCATATTAGCTTGGCATGAGCAAACATTCTAGGTACAAGAGCCAATTAAAAATAAAGGCTTTGTGAGATCAGGAGGTGGTCTACTAATGAAGATTTCGTTTACTAGATTGAAGATCTTTGGTGAAATAGTCAGCTAAGGAGTTACTATGATCTATGAAGAAGGGGAAAGATAAGTTGCTAGAAAATTATTCCAACAAGAATGTACAAGATAGATTGGAGCAGAGGCAGGTTGACTATATTAGTTAGGATAATACTGGTTGTGTATAACAAAAATGACAACTTTAGTTCAAATGGATTGAAATTTGTTGGATCCCTGATTGGCTTCTATCAAATATGGTTCTAACTACTCAAAGAATGACCAGGATCTAGTTTCTCTCTTTCCATTTCTTGTCTCATTTATTCAATCTTAATTCTAGGCTCAGGAATGATCTTTTCTCGTGGTCCCCAAAGATTCCCTTTGAACATATGCAGAAGAGAAGAATGCATCTCTTCTCTCAACCATGAAACCAAGTTACAGACCTCATTTTGATTGGATCTTAAGTCGGGCTCACTCTGGCCAGATGGCTGAGATTCTACAAGACCAACTCTAAAGACAGGAAAAAAAGTCAGCTTTCCTGAAGCATGTGGGCTGTGAAGGGGAAGAGTCAATATCTAAACAAAAATTACTGTGCTATACTAAGAAAAGAGGGAATTACTGCTACGCAGACCAAAGTGGGAAACTTAGTAATATCGATGTACAGTGATGCGGACCTAGACTGTGAGAAGGAAATTGGGAAGATAGTGATAAATAATGCACTGGTCTTGATAAAGGCTTGAAATAGGGAGCAGTGAAGAGACTGGAGTTAGCAACTGACTGAAAGCAGAGTAGGTAGGCTTTTTGGTAGGGAAGATAACCATGTCCATCTGGAGACTCTCAGGTATGTCACCCTGAAGATTCTTGAACAAGAGTGCGAACAGGTGGCAATAATACTCCCATAGACTTATCATTGTTAAAGAAAAATATATTTTCTACATAATTGAACTTTATGTCTTCAAATGAAAGACTTCATAAACTATTTTTGATAGAAATCATTCTGAAAATGAATTATTCACCTCCCTAGCTTCTTAAGAAGAGTGCATTTCAGTATAAATTAAATTTTTCTTTATGATTCAGGCCCACTATTTATAACAAATATTCTTTGTCCTGTGTTGTAATGCAAAGTATATGCTTCAGAGTTTTTCTTTCTTATGATCAGGCATCAACGTTCTCTTTTTGTACCTGTCTCATGCAGTTTCCTACTCTCCTTGTAATTTTCTGCCTCTAATCTAGAACACTGGGTAAAAGTAAGTAGCCAAGTTTGTTGAAATTTTCTGTTAAACAAGTCAATGGACACTAAGTGAGAGTCAAAGGAATGAGTTTAGGGTTGGAGCTATGATATAGCTACTGTTAGAACTCTGAAAGCTCTTATGCTTTCTTCATATTCAAGCTCACAGTTGTTAAGGTCTCATAAGACTTCTGGCCCGATAAGAGAGCTAATAAACTGAGGTAACACTGTTAAATTTGTGGCTGAGAATATTAATTCTTCCTATACATGTATTGGAAATGTGGGTGGAGAATGGTACAAAGGATAACATGTATGGTGTTGGGGGAAAAAAGCACAAAATAAGATATAGACGAATCAGACACAACAGATATCAAATATGCCTCTGCCACTTGCAAGCTGTGTGGCTTCTGGCAGGTCACTTACCCTTTCTACACTTTAGATGCCTCATTTGTAATTAGGGGTAACAACATCTTCCTTAGAGAAAATTTAGGAAGTCACAACATGTACAGGCATATTTTAAACCGGAATGTATCATAAAAACATAGGGCATGTGCACTCAGTCAGCTGAGTGGCTCAGGGAGCATCAGTTTGAGAAGGGTTTGTTGTTTAACTCTCTGAACCTTGTTTTCTTATCTGTAAAATGGGGATTGAAATAGAAAGTCCCTCCTGGAATTGAGGTGAGGATTAGTTGAGTTAGCACCTGTAAATCATTGGCCCCTTCCGATTACTTCCATTTCCTTATTGACTAAAAAATAATTTGAATTAGCCCGTTAGGATCCTTTTCCAAACCAAGGAACAGATCTTAATTCATAGCAGCAGGAACTTGCTTTTCCAGTTTTTTTTCTTTTTCACTTACAGGTCCTCACCATGTTTCATAGCTGCATAGAATTTAAGAGCAGAATAGAGGGACTATTCAGTTTATTTGTATTTCATGCACAAACAAATTGTATGCACTTTCCAATCTGCACATAGGTTGGAATTCAGTTAACTTTATCTAGTGTTTCATGTTCACACAGTTTTGGATATTCTGACATAAGAAGATTCACTTCAGTGACCCATACAGATTTTAAGTTGTGGGGAATCAGAAAAGTTAATGTAGAATGCAGGGCAAGGAGCAAAGGGAAAAATAGAATTGACCTCTAAGCATAGGAGTAGTTCACTCTTTTTGCTGCCTCAAGAGGGTGGGAAGATGTGGTCTGAGGGACAGTTTACAAGGCCATCCACTCATATAGTAGAGAATCCTATTCTCATGGAATTTACAATCTAGCGTGGGGAGATGGGCTATGTGTATATATACACACACACACACACACACACACACACACACACACACACACATACTATGAAGAAAGTAAATCTTGATAATCAGTCATGAGGTGCCTAGAATGAGAGTCTTACTTCAGAGTGGGTGTTAAGAGAAGGTCAGTCTGAGAAGGTGACATTTAAGTTAAACTACTAATAACAAGAAGGAGCCAGCCATGCAAAGCTTTTTATGAAGAGCTTTCCAAGCAGAGGGAACAGCAAGGATGTGAATGGGTTCTGCATGCTCAAAGACCAGTGAGACAGTTTGAATTTGGTGAATTCCAAAAAGAGAAAGAGTATGTTTTTAAACTAATCTATTCCTGTGGGTGTAAGATCCTTTTTATTGTATTATGTCAGTGAGGGTGTGACTTAGGTTGAGTCTCCACCCTCTTGCTGGGTCTGATATAAACACACAGGAAAAGGGAGCTCTGCCATTTTTTATCCTTCCATGTGAGAGAAGACTCAAGGATTACTTAAGCATGAAGTCCCCAAGAGGCTGGACCCACAGAGCAGTTCAAGTTCAAGGAGATGAACCCAGCCATATGCCTATCAAGTGGGGGACAGGATTACCAATAGCTGACTTTGGTGAGAAAGAATCTCTGATGGTGCCTTGATTGTGACATTTCATGGCCTTGGAACTATAAGCTTTTACCCCAAATAAACACCCTTTATAAAAGCCAACCGACTCCTATTTTGCATCGGCAGCTCTTTGGTAAACTAAGACAACCAGAAAAAAAGCCAGTGAGGCTAGAGCCTAGAATGAGTGGCACAAGATGAGACTAGCAATAAGGCAGGCACTAGGTCATACAGGGACTTATAAACCAAGGCAAGAAGTTCACATCTCTGCTTCTATGTCCTCTCCATCCTCTACAAGAATCTACCAAACCTTTGATGAACTTGAGATTCCATATTCTTCCTTGGAGTTTTAAAAGAAAGTCATAAAAACTATAATTTTATGGGTTCATTAGAAGTTTGCGTATGACCTCCTTTTAAGTTTTATGACTATCTAGTTAATCCCACAAAGTATATAACTTTAATTAATGTTTGGACTATATAATAATGGTCCAAACATTAATTTTTAGCAAAGCCTGTATTTACTAGAAGAATGTTGAGAATAGCAGTAGAGTTTTGGACCAGATGTTATAATTCCTACTCTATTTTTATTTCCCTGATAACCATATAAACTCTAGAGTTTAGTACTCTCTACACTAGAAACTATCTAGTAGATTTGGCCTCTGTTTAGAAAAATTAATCCAAATTATCCAATTTTCTTGACAGTACCATGATTATAGTTTTACTCTTTACATTGAAGGTATTTTATATAATCTTAGAAGGATTTGAACTACTCTTCAATAGGCATTATTTTAGCCAATTAGCAAATATTTATGGTCTATTCTTTCAAATGAATTTTCTTCAGGTGTTTTAAGGATGAGTACAATAAAATTAACTGTCCTTAAGGATCTCTTAATCTACTTGATGCAATATATACATATATATAAAATAATTAAGTAGAAGGATTAAAAGTACTGGAGCTAAGAAAACATGCAGAAATTAAGAGGGAAAAGAGACTTCTATAAATTGAGGAGATAATGGAATATCTTCCTTGAGGAGGAACAGTTTGAACTTGGCCTTGAAATTGTTGAACAGGAGTAGAATAGGAGATTGTGGGAGAAATGAAACATACAGGCTTGAGCTGATATAAAGGGTGGGGATGGAATCACTTGAAGCTTATTTCTGGGATGCTGAGAAGACCAGTTTGTAAAGATGAGTGTATTGGTGAGAAGAATTGAAATAAAATTGGAAAGGCAGTGTAAGACAACATACGTTATCATCCCAGCTTTAACTGTGGATGTGACAGAACAGATAGAAGTTATGAGGAGATATTTCAGGTCTGTTAGGAAATTCTTCCTTTTCAGTATTGTGGCAGTCACAATGAACAGCCTCTAAAATGATCAATCAGGATTTTCAACTTTCCTGGGACCCTTCTGAGAAGCATGCTCACAAAATAACATTTAACAGATTATGAACCATACTGCAGGGCTGGCAAATTTTAATGGGATACTCATTTGGCCCAACCAATATAAAATCCTGATTTAGCTTTGGAATCCACCAGAAGTATTTATTAGTTCCACACATGCTCCCACGACAACCCACCATTAAATGATGTGAAAATATGAGAAGATTGAAGAAATATTATTTTCTTAAAAGTCAACTTTTGTCTCTTCAAACTAACACTTGCAAATTGACAGAAAACTCTATAACTTAGTCACAAACTGCATAAAAATGAGACTTTTAAATTTAGTACCTAACTCTGAGAGCTGGACTTGAGGGAGCAATCACACAGAGCTCCACCTGTGTCCTGGCCCAACTCTTGATATGACAACTCCTGATATTACAAGGTCAAGCACTATTGTACCTACTAACATTCCTGCTGCAATTTAATTTTTCTTGATCTGTCTCATGAGGCAGATTAATTTTGCCTCCAGTTTGGCTCCTCTTCAACTCTTTCTCTATACTTTAGACAGAATGATTTTTCTAAAATATGATGCAGATGCAGATCTCATTGTGCTATTTTATGTTTAAAATGGTTTATTCTTGGCTCTTTTCAGGATGAAGGTTAGAATTGCTCATGGCCAACAAGATCACCTCACCAATCTTCAGTTCAGTTATTATATCCTCAGGGAAGGTTTTCCTCACCTTCTCAACTAGGACAATTTCCCCATTAATAAGCTTTCATAGAATCACGCATTTTCCACAACTGTAGCACTCATCACAATTGTAAATTTACAACTTAGTCATTCTTTAGAAAATGATGGTCTCTGTCACTAGAATACAAGTTCTATGAGGAAGTATAGAAAGAAATCATGCTTTTACAATCTATCCTATTCTTAGCCATTAACAAAGCACTTGGCACCTAGAAAGAACTCAAAACATGGTTGTTGAAATACACTTTTTTGCATGCGTCATGAATGACAGAAGGAATATGTGACCTGTGCAGACACTCACACAGTCATAGTAAGGTTGAGAAGAACAGTATCTTAAAAGTATTTTAGTCTAAGTCCCTTATATCTGAGATGAGAAAATTGAGCCATGGAGATGAAATGACTTGTCCAAGATTATGAAGTTAATTACAGTGGCAAAGCTGGGCTTAGGATCTAGATCTGGACTACTACTCTGAACTTTTGTGTTATACCTGTTTTCTGTCAACCTCCCCATTTCAGAAGGGCAAGCTCAGCGCAAGAGTTACAGGAAATTTGTATAGGAGTTGGGTGGCTTCAGACATAAGCAACTGTTTATACGCTCCCCCACACTTAGGGCCATCAAGTAAATAGTCACATGTCATAGGTCTAATGAAGTTGTTGTATTTGGCTTAATCCCTTCATGGTTCCAGGAACTATTCACCACCCCTTTCTTAGGCTAGTCATTCTGTAGCTACATATCATGGTAACAAAAAATTTAGGAAATTGAGTGTGAGTAGACCAGTGAAATACCCATTATTCCAGAGAAAAGCACAGCAATCAGATCCAACGATGGTAAACCCAGTCCAACCTATTCACATATAAAGAAATTGTGAGAACCTGGGCCTGTTAACTCATATCAGCTTGTTGCTGATCTCTAAATTCCTTAAAGATGAGATCTTTTTTCTAAAACATTTTTTTTTTTAAGATTTTATTTTTTATTTATTACATATCCCCCGCCCTTTCTGCTTGCTCTTGCTGTGTGTCCATTCTTCTGTGTTTTTCTATGTCTGCTTCTTGTCTCCCCCCATCCCTGCAGCGACGCGCCGAGTCGGCCCTCCACGGCGGTGGCTCGTTCCGTTCGAGGGTGGCTCCATTCCATTCCCACGGGCGGCTCTGCTCCATGTTTTACGGGCAGCAATCCTCCATGTTTTTTGCGGGCTGCTCAGCTTCCGCAGTTCGCAGGCGGCAGCTCCGCTTTTCACGGGTGACTTTGCCATGCCCATGGGGGCTCCGCCCTGCCCGTGGTGGCTTTTTGCCTTGCCCACGGCGGCTCTGCCCCACCCACAGCGGCTTGCCTTTCTCAAGGCCGTCTGCCCGCTCGGAGAGGTCCCCGGGAACCGAACCTGGGGCCTCCCATGTGGTACACCGGCGAGCTCTTTATCCACTGAGCTATCTAGCCGGGCCCAAAAACATTTTGATTCTAAAAATGTTCCAAGGAATTCTATCTTCACTGCTTTTTTAAAACTTTTACTTTTCTTGTGAATTTCCATAAACTTGTTGCCCCTTAATTATAGTAGTGCAGCTCAGTGTGAACTAAACACCACTCAATGCATTCCCAATTTACGGCGATGTCCCATTACGGGTGGGTCAGATCACCTAATGTCTTCACTCCCTTGGATAGCTTGGGGTTACCTCTAGGTAGTCAGGTAGAGTAGCAGGTTGGCCATTTAATCTGCCCCCATTCTCAATTTCACTCCCTTTCTTGTGAACACAAAAGAACTTTAAGTGATCTGTCTGTAGCATTGAAATGCCAACCTTAGTTGGTACTTTGAAAACTCAAAGCCTTTTACAAGATGAATAGCAAACCGTGGATGACAGCTCCTGTGGAGCCATTATTGAATTGCAGCCCTGATGACTGCATTACTTTGGATTTAGATAAAAGACTCCATACAAGACAAATGGTAGGAGGACATCAAACAAGACTGTGTCCATACAATGACAGAAGCAATCCAATTGAAGAAGCTGTTGATTTCCCCAAGGCTACATACTATTTCTTCCTGAGTAATTTATATTAAAGAACTAAAGATTGTATATTCATCTTCTATTTATACTTTACTCTAAAAATACGAACGTCCAGTTGTCAAAGTCTACTCTTGCCTGAAGATTAATATCGATATGGGGACATGTTAATTATTTTGTATTGTGTTTTATTTAACCACAATAGCAGTGTGTGTAAAGGTTATAGACTGAGAGTTACAATCTATAATGATCAGATAAAAAGATTAGTCAGCAAATCAATAGTTCCCTATACCAACAGGAAGCTCGGTATATTCAAGGCAACAATAAGTACAAAGGGTACAGATAAACATCAGGCACCTTTAGTCAGATGAAAACTAATTCTAGAGAACTTCCAAACTACCTCATTAATTATGTACCAAGCTTCAGGAGGCTGAAATGGGTGAAGTGTCATTCGGGACTTTTGGAATGTTTTGGAAAATGCCTCTGGGATTATAAGGAACAGTATAAAATGAGAGTTGTCTTTCTCCTGGGCTAGCAGATGTTGCATATAAACCCAGTTCCCCATAACGGAGAGTGTGTTATGCATAGAAATTGTATAAATGCCTTGTATCTCAGGAAAAAGAACACAGCTGGCTTTAGCTGCTGTAGTCTTGTTATTCAGGTGATTGTGTATACCATCACAATCACTTAAAATATGGATTTAAATGTTAATCTACTAAATAAAAAAAATAATGCCCTTCATATAGATTTTGACTATCCCAAAACAGGTCTCTATGTTGACATCACTTTCTAATAGAAAAATGTAATTTTATGCTTTTGTGATGTCATTTTGCTCACTTGCTCACATGCTCACTTTCATACCAAGTTTCCTTTGCTTTTCTTGTTTTATTTGACATAATTTACCTTCCTTCCTCCCCAACTTATGTAAAAGTTAACCCATTGAAAAGTGGATTTTCTGAACTTTGAATTTTGAATGGAACATGTGAAGTGAAATGGGGAAGAGTTCCCTAAATTAAGACCTCTTCTGCAAGTCCATGTAATTTCATTCCTTTGCATAACCATATCTTTTGAGTAGGGACTCCCTCTTAGCATCTTTCCTGTTTTTTTTTTTTTACAAACTCATCCTTTCTGTCTTCCAGAGAGTTACTCAATTATTCAGGAAATATATCAAGAAGAAAGCAGAAAGTCATTTGTTGGGAATAAAATCATACAAATGAACAGTTTGCTCAAAGCTCTTAAAAATAGCTGGAATGGTGTCTAATCAGCAATTTCTTCTTTTCTTTAAAAAAAAAGATTTATTTATTTTATTACAAATCTCCCCTTTCCCCACCGCTGCGGCGATGCACTGAGACTGGTCACTGCGCAGGCACGGCTTTCCCCGCTTGTGGGTGGCTTCTGCTTCCATTCACGGCCGGCTTTCAGTTCGCGGGTGGCTGGCTGCGCTCCATTCGCCGGCGACCTGCCCTGCCCGTGGCGGCTTTTGCCCTGCCCGTGGCAGCTTTTTTGCCCTGTCCATGGTGGCTCTGGACCGCCCATGGTGGCTTGCCATTCTCAAGGTGGTCTGCCCGCTAGGAGAGGTCCCTGGGAACCGAACCCAAGGCCTCCCACGTGGTATGCCGGCGCCCTATCCACTGGGCTATTGAGCCGGCCCCAGCAATTCCTTCTTGACACTAATAATTAATACCAAAAAAGGAGAAAAGAATAGGAAAAAAAAGAATTAAAGAAAACTGACAAGATTAAGCTCAGAACAGTTTGGTTCTCTTTGAAACTGACCTTAGCTATTACTTCACGTGATTGCTTTTAGAATTTTTTTTTCACCCAAATTTTGCATTTTAGAAGGTATATGTATATTTTACTTTCTCTGGATTAAATAATACCCTTAGAAGTGGTTCTCCATCTCTCTCACACTGACACCAATAGGAAATATAAGTTATGCTCTGTTACTTAAGTAAAATCTACAGGAGTCTATGTATATGTGTGTAAGTGTGTGTACTCAGAGTCTGAAAGCCTATAAACAAATCTAGCTATTGGTTGCTTTTCCTGTTGCCTTTGGGATATCATTTGTGCACTTGGTAACAGCATCCTTTCCCTGAGCTCACCTTGGCTATGGCTATTTGTACAGCAGGTGAGCCATTGAAAAAGCGATCTGCTTAGTTTTCAATGGAACCAATCGGGAGCCATGTGGTTAACTGGCTGAGACCTAGTGTACTGGTAATCCTCTCACACCTCCCATAGACTAACAGTTGGTAGTTTAATGAAACACTGACTTCAAATGTCTATTTAGCTGAAGACTACAACTCCTCTATAACTATTTTCTTACCTTCCCTTACTCTCCTTCCTTCTGTTCCTTCCCCTCCTTTCACACTTTTTCCCTCCCTTCCTTTTCCCCTCCCTTCCTTCTCTCCTTGCCTCTTTCCATCAACTCCAACGTAGTGTTTTAGATTTTACAAAGGAATTTCATGTACAGCCACTGCCTTGATCCAAGCCTTCAACATTTCTTGCCTGGATTACTCCCACCTCCACCACCCCTACAATCACCACAGTTAAGTAATTCATCCTCCACAATGCAGCCACAGTAATTGTTCTAAAGCATAAATTTGATGATATCCTTCTGCTAAAAATCCTCCAGGGTTCCACAGTACATC